>JAZGLO010006691.1:5095000-5130000 GCA_036873155.1 Biomphalaria sudanica
GATTTAGAATTTTTCAACAAGATAACAAAGAGAGTTTATGTTGTCACACAAACTCAGGAGCGGCTCCGTCGGAGTCGGATCCCTGTTGGATCCGCCTATTCGCAAGGAATATTCAAGACTTGATTTTGTTATGATTGTCAAAAGTAATAATGTTTCAAAGATTCATTTGGCGATGTAAAAAAAGTTTTTTTTTCTGTCAAATGTTTTACTTGTTTTTGGATGTTGCTTCAAAATTAAAGATAATTTACTTTCTTATCCTAATCTCCCGCTGGACGATGGTGGATGGCAGCGAGCAGGGTATGAAACCGGGACCGTCGAGATAATCAGTTCAGCGCGCTAATTGCTAGACCAGGCATTGCTGTTAACTTAATAACAAACTAATAGCCTATTATTGATAAAGAAATATATTACACATTACGGCATGACAACTACCGGATATGTACAATATGTCAGACGAGCAATTTTAGATATACTTTTGGGATTGATTTGTAATTGAAAAAAAAAAAAAAAGAAAAGCATGTACTTCGGCAACGTCTGTTCGATGCCCCAGTACAGTTATCAACAGAGCTATTGGCCTTTTCATTTAAATGGAACTAGAATGATGATATAGATCTACCTTTTCTTTTAATTTTAACAGCTAATTGGCTAGAAAAAAACAACACCTTTAACTAATATTTATATTTGTTGTGAATATTTCTTGTACATTTTATAAATATAAATTATAAATATATTCGACTTAGTGATACTGAAAGTAAACAAAAAAATGTCCTTCTTTGTTAACATAGTGTAACATTACCCCCCTTACATTTATGTCATTGTTTTAGAATTGGTGTACTTTATGAAAAAATGGCTTGCATAATTAATCTTATAAATTAAACGGTTTGCTTTTAGAAAACCAAAAGTAGCCATTGCACCTAAATTTTTCAAGCTGCATCGCATGGTTAAAAAATATTTTTCATTCCTTTTCTATTTTTCAAGATCTGACGGACAGACGGACATTTTGCTTTTCTCCTTACGTGGGCCGCTAAAAATTAAATGTCTGATGAAGACAATATTTTAGGAATCACCATATTTTGATTTAAGAAATCAAAAAATGTGTTTCGTTTACTAAGGTCATAAATTTCAGCAAGGCCCACTTCCATTCCTCTCCACTCTTACATCACACCAGCTCCGCCCCTGTAAGACAATCATAAACAGCCATCGTGTCGGTGCGGACTAATAAATCTCTTTCTGTTAGCAATAATTACTTGGTAAACTGAGATCTGTGCGTGTGTGGTGGGTAGGGGGCGGAGGGGGGGGGATCAGGCTCGCTGTTGATGGTTGACCACATCGACAGCTGCCCAGGGCAGTTCTTATTTAACAAAAGGCGTCTCTTCGTAAAAGATTAAATTAATTTTAACGTCCATAGTTTAGAGTTTGGTTAAAAACTTGTTGATGCCTAATGGTTGTTATATTATCACAATACACTAACAATACTGATGTTTAAAAGTTACACTCCAGTTTTTATTAACGTGAAACAAGGAGAGACCAACCAGCAGAGACTAATACACAGTGACTACACACTACTGACACACTTCAGAGTAAACCGTGAACATACTGAACAGTAGAACAAGGGAGACTACATGAAAACAAACAAACACACACACAACATACATAAACATAAATACACATATAAATGTAACAATGGTGCGTGATGGTAAGCCTTGGTTCATAACAGTAAGTGATGATACACGATGGTATATGATGGTAAGTGATGGTTTATGATGGTAAGTGATGGTTTATGATGGTAAGTGAGGCTAATATGTGTGTTAGTTATGGCTCATGTTGGTCTGTGATGGTATATGATAGTACACGATGTTTCAAATTTAATATCATTGGATGGCACTCTAAAAAATGTTTTATTCAAAGGGCCCTATAGTCATAGTTAGGCAAGTTTCTGTTCAAGAAAAAACAAACAAATGGAAAGCAAATATCGTATTGAGATAAACAAAGAATTGCATCTACGTACAAGTGACTAGTAAAAAAGGGAAAAAATCTCACTCTCTCCATCTCTCTCCCAATCTTCATCTCTGCTCAACTATCTCTCCCTTACTCTCTCTTGACCAATCACTCCCCCCTCTCTCTCTTGCTCTCTTATATCACTCTCCCTCTGCATTTCTCAGTCCACCCAACCCTAATGGGTACCTGACTTAAATTGGGGAAAGAAAAGGCTGTTAGTCATTGTGCTGGCCACATGACACCCTGCTAGTTAACCGATGTCCAAAAAACATGCTCTTAACATCATCTGCCTGTCACGTATTACGAATTGAATTCTAATTTTTTAAAATGGCTTGCCTAGGGGAACGTGACAATAGAAAAGCAGTTGTGTCACTTATCTTAAGTCTGAATTTAATCAAAGACTTACAATGAATAACAAAAAAAAATGACACAAGAAATCGGAAGGTAAACTATCAACTTAATGTTTAATCAAATATAAAGTTACAAGAAAGAAACATAAACATTTACTCAATACAGACTTGATGTGTTGACCAAAACCCTTTTACAAAAATGGTATGTAAAAATATTACAATACAAGAGTTTGAAAATGTAATTACAAATACAAGCAAGGCCTTGAATAAAAAAAAACTTACACGATCAAGTGGTATACCACGCACGGGTCACGCAATGTCTCCGCAATTCTGTCTCACGGCTGTCTCCGTATGTCTCTCTGTCAACGTTACGCGAGCGGTCTTATATAATCTACCGCGCGTCGATATCTCGTAATTTCTAGAATAGAAAGTCATAAACACCCAGATCTAGAACGCTCTTCAAAGAGACAGAAAAAAAAACACCCTCCTTTCAACCAGAGGTACACACACAGGTCAAGGACCGGTCACTGTCTGTGTGGCTTGACGAATAAAATAAAAAAAAACTTATTACACAAGGGGCAGACAACCTACCCGTCTCTTGACCGCAACAGGTCAAAGAAAGAAAAAAACAACGCCTAGATACGTAACACCTCCCCCCTAAAAATAAAAAGTTTACATTTCCACGAAATGGAAATCTTTTTAGAACTACAAAAAAAATATTTACATTACAGAATGTATTTATCATGATATATATAAAAAAATATATACATCAAAATACTTTTTACAATCTAGACAAGGCATCGGCGATAACATTTTCGCTGCCTTTTATGTGTTTAAGATCTAGGTTGTACTCTTGTAAAAATAAACTCCACCTGAGAAGTCGTTGGTTCTTGCCAGACATTTTGTGGATAAATGTAAGGGGATTGTGGTCAGTAAATACAACCAGTGGCCATCTGGACCCACTGATATAAAAATCAAAGTGTTGTATAGAAAGAATCAACCCAAGACATTCTTTTTCCACAGTAGAATAATTTCTTTGATGTCTATTAAATTTCTTGGAAAAGAAACAAATAGGATGCTCTACTTGGAAATTATCTTCTTGGTAAAGGACTGACCCAACACCTGTGTCACTGGCGTCAATAGCTAACCTAAAAGGTTTTCCGAAGTCAGGAGCCATCAAAATGGGGGAGCTAGATAATATCTGCTTGATTTGGTTAAAGGCTTTCTGACATTCATCCGTCCAAGTAAATCGGACGTTCTTTCTCAGGAGGTTTGTTAAAGGACTGGCAATGACAGAAAAATTTTCGCAAAATTTTCTATAATATCCAGACATTCCCAAAAATCTTCGGAGTTGTTTCCGATCAGCAGGGATAGGGAAAGCTTGGATAGCTTCTACTTTGGCCATTACAGGTTTCACCTGGCCTTGTCCTACAATATGGCCTAAGTATTGGATTGAAGCCTGGCAAAAATCACTCTTACTCAGGTTTACAGTAATTTTTGCATGTAACAGTTTAGTAAAAAGACAATGCAGTTGTTTACAATGGCTAGAAAAATCTTGGCTAAAAATTACTACATCGTCTATGTATTAGGGTGGCCCTTATTTTTGAACTTTTTATTTTCTAACCTCTGACCCTCCAGAAAGTGTCCTTATGATAAGAAAACATTGTTTGCAAAATTTTACGCAGATATTTAATCATTTAGGGGTAGCTCAATAACATTGAAGTTTACAATAGGCACTCATTACTCAGCAGCATGACATGTGAAGCAATATTGCATCATCATCATGTAATTAATATGTGTGATGCAACATTGCATCATCTAAGTAACAACTCTAGGTGATGCAACATTGCATCATCTATTTAATATGTCTGATGTAATATTGCGTCAGCCTGCAGTGTTGTGTATTACCTAAGCAAGCATGCGATTACATGACAGACTGTCATTGTTAAGTGGTCTCTTTCACACTGTCAGTGATGTAAAGCATTTTTGTTTAATTAGTTGAACAGTGAACACTTCAGTGAACACTCATCTTTTTAGTGTTATTATGGCTTCTGTAAGTACCACCACCAAAAGCAGAAAACCTGTGTACTTATTGGAGAAGTTTACAGAAGAAATCAGAGGTCAGAAGTTGCCCTCAAACCGGCAGGCTCTTGGACACTTCCTCTTTCTGCACCTACAACAGAAGAAGACTGTCCGCGAATCATCAACGCTTACTGTTGATGAAATTGAACAATTCTGGAACCGTGCACGAATTCCGGTTCGTCATAAGCAGGATTCAATCAAGAAGATTGAAGTATTGTTTGATCAATGGCGATCTCTCAAGAAAAATGCCTCGAGACGAACAGATACACAGCAAAGGAATGAAGAGCAATTCACAGAATTGTTTGATGATCTGTTTGATATAGCCCATGGTGAGGCAATGAGTATGATACAAATTTATGAGGATAAAGAATTTCTAATTGCACAGAGAGAAAACAGGAGTAGTATTCAGCGCCAGAGACAGCACTGCCGAGCAGAATGTGCAGAGAAGATTCAACAAAGCTTTCAACCTGGTGGTGTACTGGTCGTTCACTGGGATGGCAAGCTTCTACCTGATCTCAGTGGTCAGGAAATGGTGGACCGCTTGCCTATACTGGTGTCTTCTACCGATGGGGATGTACAGTTATTGGCCGTTCCAAAAATTCCTGCAGGAACAGGGTCTGCGCAAGCCCGTGCAGTCTTTGATGCACTGAATGAGTGGGGAATAACCAGTAATGTCCAAGGATTGTGCTTTGACACCACCAGCTCTAATACTGGCCGAAAAAATGGAGCCTGTGTTTTGCTTCAACAGCTGATTGGTAGGGATCTTCTGTACCTTGCTTGCCGTCATCATATGCTCGAACTTGTGGCCAGTGCAGCATTCACACAAGTTATGGGTTCCTCATCAGCACCAGAAGTTCTTCTCTTCAAGAGATTTAAAGCACACTGGCAGTTCATCGATAAGAGTCAATTTCAAGATTCATCTTCTGATCAGGAAAGTGCCCTTGTCATTGCTAGCATCAAGGAGGCTCTTGGAACGATGCTCATGTCTGCTGTGGCTGAAAACCAACCTCGTGATGATTACCGCGAGTTAGCAGAAGTAACGCTGATCTATCTTGGCATAACTCCACAACGTGGAATACACTTCAGAGCGCCTGGGGCTATGCATCAAGCCAGGTGGATGTCAAAAATTATCTACACCTTCAAGGTGTGGCTGTTCCGTTCACAGTTTCAACTGTCCACACGTGAGGAGACAGGTCTGCGTCAACTGAGCATATTTTTTGCGACAGTCTATGTCAAGGCTTGGTATACAGCTCCTCTTGCAAGTGCTGCAGCAAACAATGATCTTCAGCTTCTGAAATGCCTATTAAAGTACAGTTCTACAAACAGTGCTATTTCAAAGGTAACATCCCACAAGATGATGGATCACTTGTGGTACCTATCAGAGAACTTGGTTGGCTTGGCATTCTTTGATAATGCAATCAGCAACGAGATCAAAGACAGAATGGTTCAAGCAATGAATGAAGTTGATGGAGCAGCTGATCCTCCTAAGCGCATACAATTACATCAAGTTTCCTCTGCCGACCTAGAACGTATGTCAACAGCTGACTTTGTGACGAAAAATACCAGATCTTTGTTCATCACGCTGGATCTTCCACAGGGATTCCTTCATTTACCCGCCGAACAGTGGGCTCAGAGTGAAGACTACCAGGCTGCAGCCAAACGTGTTCACCATCTTACAGTCATTAATGATCATGCTGAAAGGGGAGTCGCTCTAGTGGAACAGTTTTCCGGACGCCTCACCAAGAATGAAGAACAACTACAGTTCCTAATGCAGCTGGTCTCTGACAATCGCAAGCGGTACCCCAACGCACTGAAACGCTCATTAATGGATCACCAGTGACAGTTGGTGATAGACGCTTGACATTGTAAGCTACTTTATCGTTGCAATTTACTTTGTATTACATACTAGAAGTGAAATAAAAAAATCTGTTAATTTCAAGCATCTGCTAACATTTTGTATGGACTGTATTAGAAACGTGGACAGTGAGGTAAACTTTAGATCGCTTGAGCTACCACTAATTGTTAGAATTTCTTTCTGAAATTTTATGTGTAATGTTTTTGTACCATATGTAAGATAATAAGAGGGTCAGAGCTTAGTTTTTTTTAATTTTATTTTTTGCCTGTAAGTAAGGGCCACCCTACTATGTATGCGTGGCAATTCTCCATGTCAGCAAGCAGGGCATTTATCATTCTCTGGAAAGTGGCAGGAGCATTCTTCATGCCAAATGGCATCACTTTGTATTGGTACAGACCATCAGGGGTGACAAAGGCGGAGATTTCCTTTGCCCTATCAGTCAGGGGAACCTGCCAATAACCTGAAAGTAGGTCTATTTTGGTGATGTACTTAGCGTCACCAATACGATCTATGAGATCGTCTATCCTAGGGATAGGAAACGAATCGGTCTTTGTGACAGCATTTACCTTACGGTAGTCTGTACAAAAACGATAAGTCTTGTCCTGTTTAGGTATCAAGACACATGGGGAGCTCCAGCTACTGGAACTTGGTTCAATGAGGTCATTTTCAAGCATATACTTGATTTCTGACCTAAGTATGGCAAGTTTTTCAGGGTTAACCCTGTAAGGATGCTGCTTGACTGGAGTAGCCTCGCCAACATCTACATCATGCATTATAACATTAGTCTGTTTTGGTACATCAGAAAAAATGTCATTAAATTCATTAATGAGCTTCATGATAACTGGCCTTTCTGTCGAAGACAGATGAGACAGTTTTATATCCAAATTCTGTAATACAAAAGAATTAGGTATTTTGTATTGTCCAAATTTCTCCTTTACAATATCATCATCAATAGGAGAAACATGGCTATTTGAACAACTTTTGACTGTATTTAAAACACAATTACTCTTATCTGAGTGATCTGGCCGAGATACATAAGGCTTCAGCATGTTTATATGACATAGCTGAGTCTTTTTCCTACGGTCAGGAGTTTTGATTGTGTAATTGAGGTCACTAATTTTGGTCTCAATTTCATAGGGACCAAAATATCTGGCTTGCAAGGGTTGACCTGGTATGGGCAAAAATACAAGCACCTTATCCCCGGGAGAAAATTCTCTAACACGGGCCTTTCTATCATACCAGCGTTTCATGCTGGATTGGGTGTTTTGTAAGTTATTTTTGGCCAGAACACAAGCATCATAAAGTCTAGTTTTAAACTTAATTACATAGTCTAAAAGTCCTTCAGTGGCTGTTGGTGACAACAAAGTCTCTTTTATACATTTCAAGGGACCGCGCACCGAATGGCCAAAGACTAAGTCAAAAGGGCTGAATCCCAACGATTCCTGGACGGATTCACGGGTTGCAAACAGCAGCATGTGGATTCCTTCGTCCCAGTCTTTTTCGTGCTCAAAGCAATAGGTTCGGATCATGTTCTTGAGAGTCTGATGGAATCGCTCAAGAGCGCCTTGCGACTCGGCATGATACGCACTCGACATGCAGTGTTTGATGCCCAACTGAGTCATGACTTGCTTGAAAAGATTGGCCGTGAAATTCGTTCCTTGGTCCGATTGGATGGACTTTGGTAGACCAAATAGAGTAAAGAACTTGATTAAGGCCTTTACAATGTTTGATGCTTTTATGTTCCTTAGAGGAATAGCCTCAGGAAAACGAGTTGAAGCACACATAATGGTCAACAGGTATTGGTTGCCAGCTTTTGTCCTTGGGAGAGGACCAACACAGTCAATAAGTACTCTGCTGAAAGGTTCTTCAAAGGCTGGAATCGGCTTCAGAGGAGCAACAGGGATCTTTTGATTTGGCTTGCCAACCATCTGACAGACATGACAGGATCGGCAGTACTGGATGACATCTTTCTTCAAACGTGGCCAGAAGAAGTGTGACATAATCTTGTGGTATGTCTTGTGGATGCCGAGATGACCTGACATTGGTGTGTCATGAGCCAGATTCATGATGTACGCTCGGTATCTTTCTGGTAACACGATTTGATGGCATATTCTCCATTCTTCTTCGTTGGATGCGTCTGGAGGTTTCCATTTCCTGAAGAGCATATCATCTTGGATGTAGTAGCACGTTGATGCTAGCTCTGCCTCTTGTGATGTCATTGCGGTTTCTCGGAGTTTGGCGAGCTCTGGATCCTTCTTTTGGTCCTCAATCAACTGTTTTCGAGTTGATGCCGGCTTTTCAGAATTTGGCGTTGGTTCTTCTTCAAGAGAAGCAAAGAATGTGGTGCTCAAGTCCACATCATCTTGGTAACTGTTGGCTTTGATGACGTTTTCTTCTTGAGATGCTTTCAACCTCATTGCCCTTGTTACTGCACACGCTGGATATAACTCTAGGTCTTCCTCGGGTGTGGCAGATAAGTCGGGTGTTTGAGTGACGATGGGTTCGGCTATCACCTTTCCACCTGCTAAGTCATTGCCTAACAGCAACGAGATGCCTTCCAATGGTAATGTTGGTCGGACACCTACAACAACCGGTCCAGTAATAAGATTTGACTTTATGTCGATTAGATGTAGAGGCACATCTATACATCCAAGCTCTACGCCTCGTAACAGGATGCTCTTCCCAGTCGATGATGATTTAGACAAGGGCAAGATACCCTCTAAAAGTAACGATTGTGAGGCACCTGTGTCTCTCAAAATGGTGATAGGTCGTAGACTTGTAGAATCACCGGGTAGTGATACAAATCCTTCCGAAATGAAAGGCTTAAAATCCTCTAATAAAACATCAATTTTGGTTGATGCAGACTGGACTTGGGTCGAACTCTCGCTGGAGTCATTGACATCTCTAGGAGACGCAGTGGAGAAACTCTTTCTTGAGTCAGTAGAACATCTTGTGGATGTATTTGGAGAACTCTTGATGGAGTCATTGGAACATCGGGGTGATGTCTTATGGGAACTCTTGATAGAGTCATGGGAAAATCGGGATGATGTATTATGGGAACTCTGGATAGAGTCATTGAAACATCGGGGTGATGTCTTATGGGAACTCTTGATAGAGTCATGGGAACATCGGGATGATGTATTATGGGAACTCTGGATAGAGTCATTGGAACATCGGGGTGATGTATTATTGGAACTCTGGTTAGAGTCATTGGAACATCGGGGTGATGTATTAGGTAAACTCTTGTTTGAGTCATTGGAACATCGGCTTGATGTATTTGAAAAACTCTTGTTTGAGTCATTGGAACATCGGCTTGATGTATTTGAAAAACTCTTGTTTGAGTCATTGGAACATCGTAAAGATGAATTTGAAGAACTCACTGTTGAGTCATTTGAACACCGTGGAGACATTTTCGGAGAGTCTTGTACAGTCAATACATTTGAAACAGGTGGTGTCGAGGTATTCTTGATATGACTTGAGGATGAGGGAGTAAACCTCGACGACCACTGTACTGTGCAAGCGCTGACTTTTGAAGGAGCTTTTTCGTTTCTCTTCCTCAGTTTCCAACAATCGTCAACTTTATGGCCTTCTCGTTTGCAGTAGGAACAAGTAGCTTTACTTGTAGTAGGTTTTCTGTCATTTGTACTGCTGTTCTTGATGGAGTTGCTAGCAATGGACTCAGGCTGTTTGACTTGTTTTGGTTTGACATCCGTCGTATACTTGGCAAATTGATGTGATATTATATAATCGTCTGCCAACACTGCAGCCTTGTGCACATCTTCCTCGCCACGATCAGCTATATGCGTACGGACGTCCAGCCGCACACAACTCTTGAACTCTTCCATCAGCATTAGGTTCTTGAATTTTGCAAAGTCGGTGCCGATTTCCCTGGAAGTGAGCCATTTCTCAAAGCGTCGCTCCTTTTCCCGCAGGAATTCTACATGGGTTTGGCCATCCGATTTGCGACAATCCCTGAACTGCTTTCGGTAAGCTTCCGGAACAAGTTCATATGCCTTAAGAATTAAGGCCTTAACAACATTATAATCTTTTTGTTGTTCAATGGTCAAAGAACAAAATACCTCTGCAGCTCTACCAGTCAAAACTGTTTGCAGCAAAGTGGGCCACAAAGTTTCAGGTACATTAAAATTTTTCACAGCAAGTTCAAATTGTGGAAAATAATTGTCAATTGTGGCTTCATTAAAGCGTGGAATTATTTTCAAAAATTTTGTTGCTTCAGCAGTATGACTGGCAGGGGAAGAATCTGGTCTTACATTAGCAGCTAACTCTAATTTTTTAAACTCTATTTGTAATTTCATTTCCATTTCTTTCTGCTCTCTAGCCGCTGCAAGCTCTAATTCTTTTTGTTTAATTTCTCTCTGCTCTCTAGCCGCTGCAAGCTCTAATTCTTTTTGTTTAATTTCTCTCTGCTCTCTAGCCGCTGCAAGCTCTAATTCTTTTTGTGCGACCTGTTGTTTAATTTCCTTCTCTTTTAAAGCTAACTGGGCTTCTATTTCCATTTGTTTTAATTTTATCTGAAGTTCTAAATCTGATTTACCCTCATCGGGTCTAAGGGTTTCTAAAAGGTCTTGAGAAAACACTTCCTCGTCTACATAATGGATTACAATGTTATCTCTGATTTCTTGTTTAAGGGCATTTGATTTTATTTTTAACCCTAAATGTTTAGAAATAAGGACCAGTTCCTTCCTAGTAAAAGCATCAAGCTCTTCCACAGAGGGATTTGCAAGAAAAACCTGAATATCCATGACTAACTAACAACTACTACAAGCAAAAATATGTATACAATGTAAATATACAGTACAAAATCAGTACAACAAAAAAAAAACCTTAAGAGAGTTTGGTCAATACTATTGATACTTTACTTCCGACTCTTTGAACCAAAAAAAATTTTGTTAAAGTCAACTTCGCCTTTACAAAATTACTCAAGTAAGACGAAAATAGGTTCAGAAAAATATCCGGGACGAAAGCCCTCAAACTTCTTTTGTCACGTATTACGAATTGAATTCTAATTTTTTAAAATGGCTTGCCTAGGGGAACGTGACAATAGAAAAGCAGTTGTGTCACTTATCTTAAGTCTGAATTTAATCAAAGACTTACAATGAATAACAAAAAAAAATGACACAAGAAATCGGAAGGTAAACTATCAACTTAATGTTTAATCAAATATAAAGTTACAAGAAAGAAACATAAACATTTACTCAATACAGACTTGATGTGTTGACCAAAACCCTTTTACAAAAATGGTATGTAAAAATATTACAATACAAGAGTTTGAAAATGTAATTACAAATACAAGCAAGGCCTTGAATAAAAAAAAACTTACACGATCAAGTGGTATACCACGCACGGGTCACGCAATGTCTCCGCAATTCTGTCTCACGGCTGTCTCCGTATGTCTCTCTGTCAACGTTACGCGAGCGGTCTTATATAATCTACCGCGCGTCGATATCTCGTAATTTCTAGAATAGAAAGTCATAAACACCCAGATCTAGAACGCTCTTCAAAGAGACAGAAAAAAACACACCCTCCTTTCAACCAGAGGTACACACACAGGTCAAGGACCGGTCACTGTCTGTGTGGCTTGACGAATAAAATAAAAAAAAACTTATTACACAAGGGGCAGACAACCTACCCGTCTCTTGACCGCAACAGGTCAAAGAAAGAAAAAAACAACGCCTAGATACGTAACATGCCCCATAGATCGCAAGGTCTGAAAGGGGAACTCTACTTTTACTATCCCTCCCTCTCATATCCTCTCTCTCCCTCAGTCTCTCTCTTACTATCCCGCAGTCTCTCTCTTTCTATCCCTCAGTCTCTCTCTTACTATCCCACGGTCTCTCTTACTATCCCTCAGTCTCTCTCTTACTATCCCTCAGTCTCTCTCTTACTATCCCACAGTCTCTCTCTTACTATCACACAGTCTCTCTCTTACTATCCCTCAGTCTCTCTCTTTCTATCCCTCAGTCTTTCTCTTTCTATCCCTCAGTCTCTCTCTTACTATCCCACAGTCTCTCTTACTATCCCTCAGTCTCTCTCTTACTATCCCTCAGTCTCTCTCTTACTATCCCCCAGTCTCTCTTTCTATCCCACAGTCTCTCTCTTACTATCCCACAGTCTCTCTCTTACTATCCCTCAGTCTCTTTCTTTCTATCCCTCAGTCTCTCTCTTTCTATCCCACAGTCTCTCTCTTACTATCCCTCAGTCTCTCTCTTTCTATCCCTCAGTCTCTCTCGTTCTATCCCTCAATCTCTCTCTCTTACTATCCCACAGTCTCTCTCTTACTATCCCTCAGCATCTCTTTCTACCCCACAGTCTCTCTCTTACTATCCCACAGTCTCTCTCTTTCTATCCCTCAGTCTCTCTTTCTATCCCACAGTCTCTCTCTTACTATCCCTCAGTCTCTCTCTTTCTCTTAACTCTTGGCACTCACGTCTCTTGATTCCGGTTAAACTAAACACACACACACACACACACACCTTGCCACACAAGTCAACAGAAAGTTTATACTCTCTCTCTCTCTCTCTCTCTCTCTGTCACCTAACTAACCACACCCAAGACTTTTCATTTGATAGAGGTCTGTACGACAGGACTACGTCATGTGAACATTTTTATGTTCATTTTACTTCATGTTCAAACGTGCTAGAAGTAAATGGACTAACTTAATACCCACCATTTCATGTCTGGCGTATTGAACACAGCTTACCACAGTACGGCTTATCTTGAACCATTCTACAAGACTAAGAATGCTCTTTATCTACATCCAACATTAAATACTTCCTTCCTATATCACATAGAAAACAAACACACACACACTCCATAACTCTGACAATATTCTGTCTTCTTCAACATCACTTATCCTTTAATTGTCGGATCATTGGGGCATCACATCTGATCTGTCGACCGTCTTTTTCCATTCCTCTCTGTCTTTGTCTTGACTAGAATCTCTTTCAGGTGCAGGCCCATTCCATTCTATCATGTTGTCTTCCCATCGCTTTCTCTGTCTGCCTCTTCTCTTTTTCCTGGTATTGTTCCTTGCAGGTAGATCTCCGCAAACAAACAAAAAAAAAAAAAGAGGTCCTTTTAGATCTGAGAAATTGTGATCAAATTCAAGAACTTTACATTACAACGCTTATTATAAGTTCTTCTCTCTGTTTCTTGTATGTTTCTTATTTGTGTGGATTTTCGCTATCGATTTTTTGACCACTTCTTCTCATCCAATGGTTATAAAATTTTGTATAATAGCTCATGCTTAATGTCAATACAGGAATCAATTAAACAAATCTTAACTAATTTATTTTGTTTTAATACAGAAAATGTATTAAGCTAAGGGGAGATAAGTCGTGGGTGGTATGGAATCCATATCACTACACACCTGTGTGAATTCTCGTGTCGAATGGCAAAGCCTAAATAACACACATAAATTCAATATTTGGGTTACAAACTTTCTGTTGTAGTAGTACTATTGTTTTGAGTCGAAATAGGGGCGAAATAGAGCTTTAAATTTTAAGACAAAAAATTAAGAAACAAGGGAAACAAAAAGAAATAACTAAAGCGTTGGCTGCGAATTTCACTTCAACTCATACTTACCACACCCATAATGTCAATTTCGTTCTCTTTTTCTGTTCTGATTTTTAGTGTTTTTTAATCTTAACGTTTTTTGTTTTTCTTATTTAAATTTGTTAAAACTATGACTGCTAACCAATAAGAGCACTTCCTGTCTATAATTGCGTCGCTTTTTTTAAAATTCATCCTGAAATGAGAGAAACGAATCAAAACAAAGAACAATGACGTCAATTACTTCGGCGAAGACTTCCAAAAAGGAGAGTGATTTCGGGAAATCCCAAAGCTATAAAAGCTTCAGAATGAGTGACTGTTGCTATTCCATTCTGAAGAGATGATCTATTTATCTGCTTAATAAATGTCTGCCATCTGTTGTTGGGTAATGTGTTGAGCTAGCTCCAGACAGCTAATCTGTACCCTGCAGGCGTATCTATTTACTGAACACACAGATATCCACAAATATCTACAGGATTTTATTATTGCTGTAGCAGCCTACTGAATAGAAGAAAGTAAATCACAAAGTGTTTTATAATGTTCATATGATCTTTCAAATTGTTCTTGTTCTCAATCAAAATAGTTTATATTTTTGAAAGTAAACACTCTGGCGGGCAGACAAAAAAAGGGAGGTAATGCTCAATACTGTAAAGAGATGAAAGCGGAAACTGGTTTGAAATTCTGTAAGAGAAGTATAATTGCCAATTCATCAATGATTCATAAGGTGCATTGGTCCGACCACAAACCAGATACTGCCACAGTTGTCTAATATGAAGTGTCCAAGTCACAGTAAAATGGACACTGACCTTAATGGGCGGGAAACGTAGAGTCCAGACTATCGCCTTTCCAAGTGCTCCTTCAAGGAGTGGGATATTGACATTCACGTCTGCTGGGAGGCACCAGCTCTCGATCGCTCCTCGAACCAACAAAAAGCTGAGAGAAGAAGCAGGTATATCTGCAACTGACCAAACCTGACCCCGTGCCACGTATGACCTTACAGTCATCTTCGAGTTCTGAGGAAATGAGAAATGTGCTCGTATTCGATTACGTAGAAGGATCTATGTAGAAGAGAAGAATCGTTCTCCAATATCATCCTTCAAGTCTTCAAAATACACGGAGGAAGAACAAATGGTGGTCTAAGGAATAGCTGACTGGACATTGTGAAAGAGCTGACAAGGATTGTAAAGGGATTTGGTTAAGCCAACCGTCACAATACCCCTATCATGACGATAATGATGATGATATTGATGACGACGATGATAAAGATGAGCTGTAGCAGAACGTCTTGCTGGAGAATTTAACATTTTGCAAGAGAATCACGTGGAAAGCTAAAATACAATCTGCCATTTAGGACTGTAGGCCAGAAATGAATCCGTATATAAACCACTTTCTTAGTGAGTAGAGTCTTCGTATGTGTAACACATTGGAAGATAAACTTCTTGCTAAACTATCAGCTCATTTTTGTGTAACCTTTTGATTTAGAAAGCTTATCCACTAAAAAATATTTAATTTGAGGTAAGGTCATGAATAGAAATTTTTTTGGTACATCCGGTGTACAGAATACGGAAGTATTGATAAAATCAACATGCTAAAACCGTATAATTTGTGTGCACTTTTTATTAATATCTCTATTAAAGTCAGTCATGGAATCTTAGTGGAGGGTAAATCCCGAACACGGATTAAAAAAAATGACTCTAACGATTTTCATAGAAATGTAACAATTGATATTGCTATAAAGAATTACTAGCTCGTTGGAAACAGAGAAAAACTCGAGTTTGTTCAATAATTTTTCTAAGTAAAAAAAACAACTTATGTTTTGTACTAGGTCTAGATCCAGATCCAACATTGGTTTTAAAAGGACTATCGCATTCTTGAAAGGACTATTGCGTTCTGGATTTAAGGTATTGTTTATTCAAGAGTTTAATAAATTAAAGAATAATTTTACGCACCGTCTAGAACTAAGCATCGGTGGCTTCATTATGCATGTGTTGGCAGAAGTTTCGTGGTCTTTATAGTACCGGATGTTGCCCGTTGGTCGTAGTTTGGGAATCACAACATTTAGTTCATCAGAGATGTTTCCTGTTCCATTCCTCCGTAAAGTCACATGACTGGCCTATTCGTGAGAGGACCCAACTGGCTAGTCTATCAGCCACTGGTCATTAATTATGCACAGACTTGATCAGCTCTTCTAGGTATGATCTTTGTTATATAACAATACACGATCATACAGCAGGAATGGGAAAGTCTATATCCACTCTTACCAATGGCATTCAATCACGAATACTTTGCCAAATTAGAAACGTTACTTAGTAAACACAAATGTTCAAGGAGTGAATCTAAAACAAATTTAATGAAATCAAGACAATTTATGTTTGACTACAATTTACTACAAAAACAGTTATCCACGCTAAAGGCGTAGAAATATTTTGGGTTTCATGATAAACTCAGCAATGTTAAGGGAGCTAAATTGAACTTCAATATTGCAAACTAAATGAAAAAAATATCGATCTATTACTCTAACAATGCTTCATGGCGTATCTACGTATCAAGTTTAGTTTATTAACGCTGTTTAGTTGCTCATTCGTTTTTCCTTAGGTATTAAATGATAAAGAGAAAGTCTAATAATTTTTCCTCCAAAAATGAACTAATTTTGTGCAACAAACGGAAAAGCTCAGAAAATGTTTCTGCAGCAATAAAAAGTGCATACAAAATTATCATATCATATATTCACTACTGCAGAGAAAGCTTTTCTACACTCTCTTTATTTTGTACACCGGATGCACCAATAAACAGCCATTTATAGTTAGTCTGCCGTAAAGGAACATTTTTAATATACTGGCAAACGAGACGATTTATATTCACACATCTTATGATGCTATAATAATCAATAGCGAAAACACAAACATTTTTGTTTATGATGCTGTGAAGTCGTTTTTCGCCCAGAAGAAAACAAGATAGATAATTAATGCAGCACATTACCAAAACTGCTGCATTTTTTTCTTTGTTCGTAAAAAAGGAATTGTAAATTCTTTGCACTTCATTTGTTTTTGTTTATGATTCCCGGGTAAATCTCGATGTGATTTAGACGATACCTCAACACCGCTTCTAAATGTGAGATGTATATTTCAGTCGAAATCTTACTTTAAAAAAATAAATTGATCACAACTCCTAAGTTCATTGTAGCGTGGCGCGAATCGAACGCTACAAGTTAATATATGCAGGCTAAATCTGATAACAAAATTTAAAGTTCCCGTTCCAAATCACCTTTGTTGAGGTTTACACCTTTTACTATATTGTAGAGATCCGAAGCACTTACCACGCAACCAGTCATTTACTTGTTATGTCAGGTAACATCTTATGCTCATGATAGGCAGCTGCTTTTAAAACTAAATATCGAATTTAAAACAAATCACTATATTATTTAAATAGAGCCCCCTTGGCGCACCCTCAGTCCCCTTTGGCTCACACACATCTTCCCTTGGCTCACCCACAGCACCCCCTTAGCTCACTCACATACCGTTTCTACTCCTGCTCTCCTGAACCCCCACACACTGTCCAGAGAGAGAGAGAGAGAGAGAGACAAGCGACACGAGCCAGGGAGTATTAGCTGCACGCGCACTGCTGAGTACCACCCTTTCACCAGCTCTCACCAACTGCTCGCCCCTGTCCCGGCATCCCCCACCCCGCCCCCCCCCCCCACTGTCGTCTCCGTCCCTCACACCAGTGTGCGAGTTTTGAATGAACTTTTCAAAACAATAAGAGTGACTTTAATGTTGCATGTTCACCTCCCTTGTCTATTCACAACAGGTGTTTTCAGAGATCTCTACGGTGATTAACCAGTTTGTTGAACTTTTTGTTTGGTGTAATTGTAGACATAATTTCATCTCACATTTAGACACGTTCGTTTCTTACGTACTTCTTGGTCTCGTGTTGTTTAGTGTTCAATAGGTTCCTTTTATTATTTAACTTTACAAAAAAGAAGTAAATATTTACAATAATATTCTGGTAGCTCGAAAAATAAATAAATTTGATGCCCATTTCCTTTTGTTAGAGATTATGATAAGTGTATATCTTCAATAAGCCAATAACAAACGGAATTTAAGTGTGTATACACATTGTTATAAAAGATTTTCGTGTTTTGGATTTATCTATTTATCTTATGAAGGTAAGAATTCTGTTCTCACTTAAAAGATTGTAAAAATTTTATTTTGTTGTTTGGAATCATCAAAACTTGATCTCTTGATTTGATATGTAACTTTATTTAATTTGCTATGACATTAAAATAAAACAACATATTTCTTAGGAATATGCCTAGCCATTGACAATTTTCAAGAGGCAAAAATGTGTTCATCATAACTAGGAAAATGTACCCAGCATAAATGTACTTGCCACGCAAATCTATTTAGTTTGGGTGTTACTGATCTAGTGTACTGGAATTACATCTTTGTCAAACATGGCGAATGTTCCCTTCACAAGTTTTTAAATATTTTGCCATGAAAATGAAAGTAGAGTGTGAAAATGGGTTTACCCGTTCACTCCTCATATTCATATCAAATATAAAAAAAATGCTTGTGAAAACGGGCTTACCCAATCTGTAAAAAAGTTTCGTTCTTTAACAGAGATAAATTTAGGTTTTTTTTTTTTTACTTTTAGAGCCTTCCGGTTGTGGGAGGGACATAAAACGTACACTCCGCCATGATCTAAGGAACATTTATACCAAGTTTTATCAAGATTTCCATGCGGGACATACATAAATACCTACATACATACGCCTTATTTAGAAAATATACTAGATACGCGAATCAATTTGATTTGATTACCCTATATACTGCGAATCTATTTGAGTCTATTATACCACTTGATGCTAGAATTTATTTGATTTGATTACTCTAGTCAATATACTGCACTTGATCTGTTTGAGTTTCAATACTCCATATAGTGCACTTAATGCAAGAACCTATTTTAGCTTATTGCTCTACACACCGCACTCGATACAAGAATCTATTTGAAAGTCCAATTATTTCCCTTTGTGTTTAGAGTTTAAAATAGCCATAGATTTGTTTCACTTCCGTTATAGAGCCGTTTGATCCGTGAGAAAGTTTATTTTACTGCCTACCCCCGAGGCGTCCTTCACCTTTCTACATCCCTTTACACTCATTCAACCCGAGCTTTAGTTTCCAATGTAAATATTTAGAAGTTGTGCTCTATGCAAGTCAGCAGTCATGTTTTGTAGAGCTTACACAACGAAATAAAATATATGGAGTTTTTTTAGAAGACAACATAGTTTTTTTTTTAGAATTCTACTATTTCGCTGGGGAAGACATTTATCTCCGAGACAAATGAAGAGCGTAGATTTCCAATGCTTTATACTGAGAGGTATTGATGGTATAATGGGCCATTAGTTTTTGCAAGAGAAAGTAAATTCCTTCTTTGGGTGTCACTTTGCCATTGCTTATAATGCTCGTAGTCAAGTTTCAATAGACTGAATAAGTTATTATAACGGAATAAAATTAAATTTGTCAAATTGCTTAGTTTATTGATTTTACTTAAAAAATACTACTTTACTATTCATAACTGGTCAGTAAGCTTTACGAGAGATTAAACCTGGTGAACTAGATAACTAGATTGTGAATGAATTAGACTTGGGTACTAAATTCCGAGAAAATTAGACCTGGGTACTAAATTCCGAGAAAATTAGACCTGGGTACTAAATTCCGAGAAAATTAGACCTGGGTACTAAATTCCGAGAAAATTAGACCTGGGTACTAGATAAAGTTAAGACATTTTAAAAAGTCCAAATCGCGGAGAAAAAGCAAAACCATTTTAAACTAGGAATTAAAACACATGGTTTATATTCTTAAGTTTAAGTAGAGGAGGCTGCCTTCACTTGGATGAGGCTCAGACCACGTCCTTATAATTCTCTCTTTGGGCTTCCCTGTTTTAAAGAGATCTAATGGTTTCCTTGTCGTGTGACATGCGTTCTAAACTGTCGTCTCGACGGTCCCGGGCTCAAATACTGTCCGCCTCCACCCCTCGACGTCCTGCGAGAAGTTTGGGCTCGGGATTCGAACTTTCGAAACATGTTAAATATAAAACAGAAGTCATCGTCTAAATTGAACACTGAGAGTCTTAACAGAGGACTAATTTATCTAATTATAGACATTCAATATACACTGTAGAACTCTTTACATGTAAAGTTAATGCATAGAAATTGTCTCATAGCTCAATAGCAACATGTGTCTTCTCTTTCAATCCCCGGGTCAATGGATATGAGGGCAGTATCGTTTCCGAAGTTCTGATTATTAGTTCTTGAGTAAAACAAAGTTTTATGCCAACAAAACATGTTCTCGAAGCTGATAATTCAATTAGCGAAACATGCCCTTGCCGAGTGTCACCGGAGAATGTCGACCTAGTCCTCCAAAGCTGCATATACTATCGAGAACCCGAAAAAAAAACCTTCGAAAGAAAAAAAATATATGGAGAGTCGTCTAATCTGAAAACCACTAAAAGTTCAGATATAGTCTAGGCTTGTCATCTGAGCCCTCAAACATAATAATAATGATATTGCAGAGGATGTCCAATTGATGCTGGTGACGATATGATTTGAATCTTGATACGGTTAGTAATCACAATTCAAACTGACAGTAGGTCGCTGAGCTTGTCAGCTGTTAGAACTGAACATGGGAAAAGGTCAACAAACGGAACCGAGCCAGGACGCTTTGTTTTATATCTCTTTGTTTTTCTTTTCCAATACAACATTTGTGAAACTGTTTCATAATATAACAGACTCCAAAGAGCGGCCTTTGCATCTATACAATCCTGATGCATTCTCAATTGCGACGAACAGGGCACGTCTATAGAATGGACAACTCTACCATTCGTAAAGAGATTCCTTTACAGCAAACTAACAAAAGGGAAGCGAGCACAGGGTGTGTGATTGAAACGCTGCAGGGAAATCCTCAAAGCGTCTCTGAAAGCATTCAACTTGGACTTCACCACCTGGAAGACTTAAACACGTGATAGAACATCATGACTCCGAGCGGTGAAAACTGACAAGAAAACAGCGCTGGCTGAAGAGAAGCGTCACAGAACATAAAATCAAGGCAAATGAAAAAAACTCCAGCTGGAATAATTTTCCTAGTGTGCAGCCGAACATTCTGGGCTCACGTAGGTCGCTCCAGTAACACTAGGAACACACAATCGCAGAGCAAAGTCCTCAATCCCTTGGGTGACATAAGTGGTCATCATGATGGACGAACTACATTTGGCCTATATACATAACAAAATACTGTCAATTTGACTTTGTGCACCAAACCATCTGGTCCACACAATGGACCTCATTCACCAATCGTTAGCAAACAACATTTAGCCAAGTGATAATATTGATAAAACAATGAAAACAAAAAACTGTCACGTGACAGCCTGTGTGTATTACGTAATTTGTATAGAAGAGATAGAGAACAACGTGGTTAAATGCTGTTTGTTTACGATTGGTGAACGAGGTCCATTAACAAGTAGCACTAACAGTATACAATAGAACGCCATAGTCCAACAAAGAATAGACATCTCTCCATTCCCCCCCCCCCCTTCCACGACTCTCTTTTTTCTGCCCATCTCCTAGTCTCCACACACTATTACCTGGAGTACTTTGTCACACGCTGGTCACTAGACCGTGACTAGTGTATTGTTGTTATTTATTAAAAAGGCCTGAAGACACTTACATCTGATAATATCCATCGATTGTCTGTCCAACCCAAGGACATGTTCACACAGGGAAAATCCAACTGTCTGATAAAGTATGCGATTGTAAAATAATAATAATACTTAAAAGATTCGTTTAAATAAAATAAAATATTTATACTTCGGTTAGTTGAAGGCGGGCATTCCATTTAGCATCATTCTTTAAATAACGAAATATTTCACACCACCAGGGGTTCACTTTGTTCAATGATGTTCTAAATCTTTTATTGCTACGAAGAAAAAAAGGTGAAAGTGTTCAACTCATTCAAAGTAATTGTAAGCAGGAACTATTTCAAACTGTTTCAAACTATTTCAAACCAATTCCTGGTGAGGACTGGGATTTTTACTTTCGTGATTTTTAGGGCGCCTCTGAGTCCAACCATCTCTAATGGGTTGGAGAAAAAGTATAGCCGGTTGGTCGCTGTGCTGGTCACATGACACCCTCGTTAACAGTGGGCAACAGAAACAGATGCCAAGGTCTGAAATCGGCACTTAACTTACTATTTATTAACTACAAAGACACATTTGAGGCACACAATAATTTAATACAATGACAAAAAGCCCCCTCTCTCCCCTCCCAAAAAATTAGAAATAAAAAAAAAAAAGACATAAAGGAAAGCACCACACATTCACTGCCATATCACCCAATGCTGATAGATTTATTTCCCCTTTTCTGTGTAAAACAAAATTAATTAATTACTACTTATTGACTTAACTGTTGTTTTTTTTTTAAATTGATTTACGTGTTGTCTTTGATAATATTGAGCAGCATTTCAACTTGACGGAGGAAAAATTTGTAAAGAAATCCCGCTAGACTTGACAAGACAGACGAACTGAATAAGCTTTGTTAAGAGATTCATCATCATCATCATCAAACTCCATTAGAGTGAGGGCTTGAGAGGCTCAAATCCTCTCTTGCAAAAGCCCTGGACAGAAACCCTGCGGTCTTGCGTAGTGCATAAATGTCGCCATACAGGTCGAGAATTTTGGGTTTCCCAGACCTGTCGAGACGGAGATCAGCAAGTCTGGGGCAGTCAAACAGAATATGAGGCACGGTTTCCTCTTCTTCCCCGCATCGGGGGCACCGTGAATCAAAATTTGGCCATAGCCGTGAGAAATACGAGCCAACAGGACAGTGGCCTGTCCTGCACTGTGCTATAATAGCTTGCTCAGGCCTGGACAGCCTCAACCACGGGGAAATGCTGTCAGGGCGCCTCATGCGCTCCCAGACTCCACGGGCTTTTTGGGACTTGTACCAGCACTCAAACCACTTTTCCATTTCTGTTTTTTGTATTATAGCCAGGGCTTGATGAAAGCTTACAGCCTGATCAGTAAGTGGAATTTGCCCTCCCTGGTGGGCCAAAGAGTCTGCAATTGTGTTGCCAGTCACACCTATGTGACTCGGCACCCACTGCATTATTACAGGGGTGCCATAGCGTTGTTTAATGTTATGTGAAGTCATGATGACAGTGTTGATATTGGGGGGCGATGGTCCGGGGCTTTGCAGAGCCTGTAGTACAGATTTTGAGTCAGTGACCACAACAATCTGTGTTGCCCTCAAATGTCCCTCGCCGAGTTGAGAGTCAATGACTTTTAAGGCTTCACAGACTGCCATGGTCTCCGCATCAAAACTGCAAACACTACCACATGGTCCAAAGATTCGTAAAGAGATTAACATTTAGTTCATTAAAATTACAAAGCATATTACAGAATATGAGGCTATTCACAGTCGTCAAAAAGCATTGTACAAATAATAGCAACATATATAGATCATTGCAGCATATTCTGGCAATATTAACAAATTAATACATAAACAACCCTACAAACGATGCTAAACCTGGCAATACAGACCAACTCTGCTCTGCGCTATTCTTGTTTGCGATCAAGCTAAAAAAAAGTATTTTTGTGTGGTGTTTGTGTTCCTTCACAGGGAAAGGGAGACATCATTTTTTATATTAAATATTAGCTGATGGGCAACCGCTGAAATCTGCATCGCGTTTTTGACAGCAGGCTCCGGTAGCCCAGTGGATCATCCCGGCGACCCAGGGGTCTTGTGGGAGAGATGTGACGTGGGGAATTAATCAGGCAGACGGCGCAGCGGCAAATCTGCTAATACACAATTTTAATCGGAAAAAAAAGGGGGGGGGGGACGCACAAACACACGCCCAGACGCACTTACACCCACATAAGCAAACACAGTGCTGATGAAAATTGACAAACGCTTGCTGGCAGTGTCATGTCACGTGACCACAACGTCAATCTCATTAGACTGTCACGTCACAGCATGCCATCGTGATGGCAAATAATGTCCACCAGCATGTGGCTAAATATCTTGATTGGATCAGAACACTGTGTTTGCGGTATACATTTGTTATTATGACAGGCGTTCCCTCTCGATTGGGAGTGCTTTGTTCAAAATCCAGATTTTTTTTCTCTTTCTCCATTTACCTGACAGTCTTATGGTAGGCTTTCACTACTTTCATAGTTGACATATACCAACTTGTGTAACTCTTAACCATGGTGTTGTGACTCAAGGGCAAGTAACTCAGGGGAAGGGAGTTAATTATGATGAAGATATCTGTTCACGTAATGAAAACGGAATTATGAGTACACCAACATACAAATTAGTCGACAATCGACATGCAGCTCTTTTCTCTGATACCATTGGAGACTTTGAGACGTAAGTGTCTATCTATAGCATATCTACAAGTGTTCGGTGTAAGGAGTATGGAGGTTCTGATAAGCGAAGCTTTGTCTATAAACTACATCGTAAGTTTGGTCGCAACGCCACATGCTGCACATTGTACAGTAGTATAGGCATTTAGATGGAACATGTGAACTTTTAATATGGTATCCAAGACATTGTTTATTTAGTCTATTTTATTCGAAAATCTCATTAGCTTCATTAATCTTATTCAAAATCTCATTTATTTAGTCTATTTCATGCAAACCCTCATGTGCACTGTATGTTACAATTAAAATCTTCCACTACACTTTCGTAGATTTGTCTCATGATTTCTGTATGTATCCACCAATTGTATTCATATTTAATTATTCTCAGTTTCTTTTAGTGAGCTTTATTCATCAAATAATCTAAATGGGATCTTAAAAATATTAATATTTATAAAAAAAAGTTTTAAATTAAAGAACTACAAATTTACAGCGATATCTCTCAATACTGTAAGATTTAGTACACTTGACAATACCACAAATTAATTTTTTCCCCCATGCTCTAATCAAACCTTACTTAACATGCCCTAACAATCCATTAGACGTTTTCTTCACGTTATGGCGTTCCATAGTGTACTAGCCAATGTATGAACACACACACACACGAGCCACACTAACTAGCACAAAGACAGAAGCATCAAAGCACGCACTTACAAGCACACACACACACACACTCAATAGTTGTGCGTGTTCCCATGTGCTGGAGTAACGTCACGTCGTCTCTTTGAATCACGTGACCGTTTCACACGTGATCAGTTCACGTAGCAATTTTTTGTTTTTTCATCCCATTGTATTGCTACCACCGTCCCCCCTCGTATCAGTTGGAGGGAGACCTTTTTGTATCAGTTGGAGGGAGACCTTTTTGTATCAGTTGGAGGGAGACCTTTTTGTATCAGTCTTTGGCCACGTTCCTCTGTCCCATGAGGATTGCAGACTCCAGACTCCCAGCCCTTTACTCCATGTCAATAGATCCAGAGATTCCATAGGCTTTTAAAGCAAAAATAGTTGGTAGATACTCAGAAATACAAGTTTAAACAAAAATGTTTTTATCTGTAAGACTGGACATCTAGACAGTCTTTCCGCTCATTTTGAATGCTATCTAATCTGAAAGTGAAAAATACAAATGGTGATAACAAATCTACGAGTTCGATCTTCACCCTTTAAAAATCTTTTGATTCTATTTTTTATTTTGTTTTAAAAATCTCTATACGAAACGATTCCCCATATTTCCATGATTTGGGCAACAGTGCATTGTTCTATTTTCTTCCTTATTTCCGGATTGATCTTAAAACAAAAGAAATACATAAACAAGCAAATTATCAAAAACAAAGCTTATTTAAAGGGCAAGTACTCCGTCGTTAAAACTATATCTACCAATAATGTACAAGTTATTTCCCTAATATTAAACAAAATAATTTATTACCAATTAATTACAACAGAGTATTTTTGTTTATTAATTTAAGTCTTGTTAGGTACAATAAATGATTGTCTTAAGCATCAACTTGATAGGAGAATGTGCGAGGGAGTAATAGTGTTAACAATTATTTAAGTGGACAAACCAAACAATTTTAGCCATATCTGTGAATATTGAAGTATTAGTTTCCTTTATTTAAACTAAATAATGAATTACCTGTAATTATCTGTTTAATCGGCTACTTTAAAAAAAGTATTGATTCTTGTCCTGTCTATGTCAATGAATAATTTAGTTTAGTTTTAGTTTGATCCGAGACAGGGTGTGGGAGAAATAACGTGTAGACAGTTTTTACCCGACAGACAGAGCGAGTTGATATAAACTTTGTAAAAAAAATGACCACCATCTCAACATCTGTTCTAATTGTTAGATTCTAGATTTCAGTTGAAAATCTTCTGATCCTTACAGAGCATGCATCAACCGAAACAAAGATTATGTTTATGTCTACCTCCAGCCTAGTGCTAAGACTAAGACTAAGACTAAGACTAAGACTAAGACTGCTTATGGAAATCTGTTGTGATTACAAGGACTCTTTTCTCATATAAAGACAACATAACAGAAACATACTCATAAATACATCAGACACAACATAGAAAGTTCATTCAGCTACTACACACAGGCATCTTGGTGCTTTTCATGTTCCCTGATCAACGAGTTGCGTTGATATAGTCTGACCGAGTGAGGTACGAACGAGTTTTTGTTTCAGTCTACGAAGATTTGTTTTCGAAGAACAGGTTCTCATATATATATTACATATATATATATATATTATTTATAATGACATTCATTTATCCGCATGGTGTAGACCGGACCAATCGTTTTTGCCTAATAACTAGATAGTCCAGTTAACCATTATTCCACTCTATAATAGGATTTGTTTCGGTACTTTAGAATTCGGTTCGAATAAGCGGTTGTTCCGATTAACTGATGATTCAGTTAACCGGATTCGAGTGTAGTAATATTAGTAATAAAAAAATAATAACATGTAAGAAACTGCGCTTGATGACTGGTTGCGTAATTATAAGCGCTTTAAATTGTCAACTCTTTGGGACTTGGTTTGAACCCTACACAACTTTAGCGCACTTAATAAGATGTCTTGGTCAGAGTAATGTTATTTCTAAGAAAACAACATTTCTTTAACCAAGGTCTGATCTAGCTTTCACTTGGGACACATTAGTTACTTAAAACATATCCACAGCACCACCCTCCATCATCATTGAAGATAACAAGCTGGACGCCGTAAACGAATTCTGCTATCTGGGATCCACAATTAAAGATGACCTGTCTCTAGAAGAGGAGATAAAAAAAAGCATTGGGAAGGCTGCCTCGACCTTCGCTAGACTCAGGCCAAGAGTTTGGGAAAACCAAAAGCTAACTACAGTGACCAAAATGGAATCCTACAAGGCATGCGTTATGAGTACACTTCTGTATGGCAGTGAATCATGGACCACCTACGCAAAGCAAGAGAGAAAACTTAACTCATTCCATTTGAGATGTCTGCTTAGGATCTTGAATGTCACATGGAAAGAAAAAGTGTGCAATACTGAGATCCTTGCGCGATCAGGCATTCCCAGCATCTTTACAGCCCTCAGACAACGCCGTTTGCGCTGGCTTGGACATGTTCCTCGGATGGAGGACAAGCTCATCCCGAAAGTCATCCTCTATGGACAACTCGCGACTGGCACAAGAAAAACTGGTCGCCCCCACCTCCGTTACATAGATGTAATAAAACGGGACCTCAAATCAGTGAAGATCAATACTGACAATTGGGAAGACATAGCTCTAGACCGCAAACAGATGGAGAGAGACAGTGACCAAGAAAGCTATGGACAGTGAAAGTACATGGGTCTCAGCTCAGTAAGAAAAACGTACAATCCGAAAAACGGCCAGCTCCTCTACCACCGAAGCAAAAGCCACCTTAACCTGCGCTATCTGTGGACGGGAGTGTCTCTCCAAAATAGGGCTCCACAGCCACATGAGGAAGTGTGCTCTGAGATGAACCATAGTCGTTCTACGACTGAAGGAGGCCAATGAATCCACTTAAGACAGAATTGTGAATATATGGTTGGTTGGAATGTCTTGTTGATTTTGTGTGCGCCTTAAATATTTACGCAGACACAAATATATAAACCATGAAGGCAAATACGTACACACATACACACAGCCTCACAAACTTCTGAGCAGAGAGCACGAAAACCTTCTCCCAGATACTCCCCTCCCCCTCTGTTGTCCACTAGAAATTAGACCAAACTGCTCAGAGCAAAACAATAATAACAATAATAAAAAGACTTGGAGATTAAGCATTTTTGGAAGTTATCCAAAATAACAATATACCCCGTTGTTATATCAACCGAGAGGATAATGACAACTGACCTAACAGACACCTTCAAGGCCCTTAACATTCCGTGGAAGATTCTCGTTGCCTGTCAGAGGGCGGTACTGCTGCAGAGCTGCCACATCTCAGTGGAAACTGATAAAGGGGATTACAATGAATTTTGTTTCTCTTTAGCGACACGTGACCCTGGCAACGCCAGAGAATAAATACTAGTTCGTTTCTAGCATAATAATAATAATAATAATAATAATAATAATAATAAATAGATGTGGTTGACAAATGTCGACAGTGCGGGAACATGGGCGTATCATTTTAACAGATAATGTCAGGATGTTCAGCTTTATCAGATCCGCCAACCTGGGTCGCCATAACCAAGTAACGAAAATAATGCATCAGCGCCTGGCTTTGACACATAATCTGATTAAGAAAGATACGCCTCCTTACTACAAATACTCACCACAGGAGGTCTTCGAGTCAACTGATTGCTTATATACTGGGTTAGACCTATTTTGACTGTCAAGACGGTAGATTTCGTTCGCTGAGATTTACTGTTTATCAACAAAAAGAGAAAAATCCGCAACCATCATTGACATCGCTGTACCACTATCCAACAATAAAAGTATAACTTAAAACTGAAAACGAAGAAAATAAGATAATATAAATAATAAGATAAATAAGATAAGTCTAGAGATTAAGCGACTATGGAAGCTGTCTATAGTAATTATAGACCCTGTTGTTATATCAACCGAAGGGATGATAACTGAACTCCTAGACACATTCAAAGCCTTAAGCATTCCTAAGAAGATCCTTATTACCTGGCAGAGGGTAGTACTGTTGCAGACCTGTTACATTATCAGAAAATTTCTCAGTTGTCACTTTTAAGGGGACTACAATAAATTTTGTTTCCCTTAAATAAAGCTCGACCCTGGTAGTGCCAGAGAACGAAAATGAATTCATTTCCTAAACAATCATAACATTGAGTCGCATTTTTACGTTGCAAATTGACGGTCTGTTGTATCTAGGACATTCTAGGATGTGTGCAGATCTTTTATCAGAAACATTTTGCGACGCTCCGAATACGTCTGCTATTTACAGTTTTTGTTTTGTTCGAAATATTTTTTTTTTAGCCTGATTTAAAGAACATGACGTAATGAGCGTCTCGTCATTGCACTTTGATTTATTAGCGCGGGAAAACTGAACCTGGCAATTACAAATCGGTTAAAGACAAGTTGGATGAAATCGTCTGCAGGCTGTGTCAACGGCTTAATTATCTTCCCCTTGAGAAATTGTTCAGCTCAAAAGCATGCACAAATTGCACATGATGTCTACAGGGCAAGGGGCGTAATTTTGCAGATAGCTCGAGTAGGAGGAAACTTTGGGAGATGTTATTATGCGGACGGTATAAAATCATTTGAAAGAATATATTGAGCTCACTGCATGGGAAATATGCAGGTTTTCTTTACTAAGAAAAACATTAATGGGAGCTAGTTTTCTTTCGATGGTAGAGTTGTTGGTCTCACCTGTAATACCACAAAATATAAAAAGATGATTCTTACGACATCTTTCAAACATCTTCAGCGCTGGTTCCATAAGTGAAGCAAAGTGTTGAAACAATGCTTAATGTATTCGTTACATATTTCAAGGCAACACTAGCGCAGGGACAACATTTTCTCTGCATTTGATAATCTATTTTCTCTCATTAAACTTTCCCTAATAGCTGACTGTATATATTTTACACCTATAGCCCAAACATAGGCAGGGCGGAGTGTATTCTGTATTGTTGTTCATTACATATACATGTATCATCCAAATCGCACACTACCCAGACCAATCGTCATAGAAGGCCTTAGCACTGACCTGCAACGTCTCAACCTGTGGGCAGTGGAGACCAATACCCCGTTACCATGCCACAGGTCTGTACAACGTGGCACCGAGCTATTGGTCTCCACTGCCCTTAGGTGTTGCAGGTCAGTGTTGAGGTCCCGATACTACACGATCAGGCAGCCGACTTCTGTGGTAGGAGTTCGAGTTTGTCTTACATCAAATGTCTTTCATATCTCTTATTTTCATTAAAAAAAGGGTTTATTCGTGTGTACATACTATGCACATTATTAGTTTAAAAAAATGCTCAGAATAAAAGTAAGTTCTCTAATTACAATACCTCTATTCAAGTCACAACGTCATGGAAGGTGGAATTGGGAACCTGGACACGGATCTCAAAAACGTCTCTAACGATTTTTCTAGAAATTTAACAGTTGATGAATATCGCTGAGAAAAGAATTACTAGCTCGTTGGCCACACTTGGAAAACTCTAGTTTGACATTTTTAATTTTTCAAGGTAAAAAAAAAAGAAATAAATTAAAATTTGGCTAGAGAACTAGGTCTAGATCTAAACGCAGCATAGGTTTTGAGAGGACTATCGCATTTGGGAATTCTTTTTTTTTAAAGAGTATTGTTAATGTTTTTCTTATATTCTAAAACATTACAGACATTCCTTAATATAAAACTACGTCCTATGCGTATCTAGGCTAATTAGAGGTTGAGGCTCTGATAAGTTATTGGTAATCCTGGCTGATTCAGGCAACTCGTTCCATGCTTTAATGGCACTTGGAAATGAGGAACACTTGTACGAGTTTGTCCTAGCATATGGGATAAGAAACGGGGAATAAATATGGACAGCGAAAAAGAATCGGCCTCAGTTCTGGAAGAAAAGCGTGCCAAATGAAAAATAACTGGCTGCTCTACCACCGAAGCGAATACCATTTCAACCTGCGTATATATGGACGGGAGTGTCTCTCGAGACTAGGGCTCCACAGTCACATGAAAAGAAGATAAACCATAGTCGTTTTACGACCGAAGGATGCTAAAAATAGATTTAGTCAAGCTGACGTTTCATTAGCCTTTTTTAAAAAAAGTTTAAGATCTGAACGTGACTCATAGTCAAACGGACAGTCGGTCTGTACACATGCTATAGTGGCTTTCCCCTGATGAAGCCGCTAAAAAATGGCCATGTTATTCTGTGTGTTTCTATGGTAGATGAATAATGGTAGTTTACGTGTATTTTTGATGTGCTGGCGCGAGCAATGGTAGTCAATGTGTCAACATATCCATTGGTGTTTTTTTTTTTTTTGCAACACACAAAGTCATCTCAATAGTTTTCTGTCACAATCTTATATTTATTAAAAAAAACAACAAAAAAAAAACTTTAAACAGTAAAAAAAAAAAAGACATTTATTTACATCGATGTATTTTTCCCTTTTTAAACTATTTAATGAAATACTATAGGCCTACCTAATTTCAGTTTAGCCTGATTTAGATTACATATTGACACTTGAAGCAGAAAAACATTTCAGTTCACAGAATTCTGTTTGAAAGTTCTTTGTATTGTTTGTATTTAACCTTGTTTTATTCCCCAGGAGATCAGATTGACGGATTTATTTGTTAGGTCTTTAGTGAGTTGACAATACATGTTTTGGTCATAGCTATAAAAGTAGATGGACATTATATGTTTGGGTCAAGCCAACATGAGTAGATGGGCATTGCATGTTCGTGTCAATGCAATATAAGTAGATGGACATGTTTGTATCATGGCCATATAAGAAGATTGACATGTTAATGTCAAGCCCATATAAGTAGATGGGCATATGTGTGTCAAGGCCATTTAAGTAGATGGACATGTGTGTGTCAAGGCATATATGCAGATGGTCGTTACATGTTGTATCAAGGCCGTATAAGTAGATGGGCATGTTTGTGTCAATGCCATATAAATAGATGGACATGTTGTATCAAGGCCATATAAGTAGATGGGCATGTTTGTGTCAAGGCCATTTAAGTAGATGTGCATGTTTGTATCAAGGCCATATAAGTAGAAGGGCATGTTTGTATCAAGGCCATTTAAGTAGAAGGGCATGTTTGTATCAAGGCCATTTACGTAGAAGGGCATGTTTGTGTCAAGGACGACTAAGTAGATGGACATGTTTGTGTCAAGGACGACTAAGTAGATGGACATGTTTGTGTCAAGGACGACTAAGTAGATGGACATGTTTGTGTCAAGGACGACTAAGTAGATGGACATGTTTGTGTCAAGGACGACTAAGTAGATGGACCTGTTTGTGTCAAGGACGACTAAGTAGATGGACATGTTTGTGTCAAGGACGACTAAGTAGATGGACATGTTTGTGTCAAGGACGACTAAGTAGATGGACATGTTTGTGTCAAGGACGACTAAGTAGATGGACATGTTTGTGTCAAGGACGACTAAGTAAATGGACATGTTTGTGTCAAGGACGACTAAGTAGATGGATATGTTTGTGTCAAGGACGACTAAGTAGATGGACATGTTTGTGTCAAGGACGACTAAGTAGATGGACATGTTTGTGTCAAGGACGACTAAGTAGATGGATATGTTTGTGTCAAGGACGACTAAGTAGATGGATATGTTTGTGTCAAGGACGACTAAGTAGGTGGATATGTTTGTGTCAAGGACGACTAAGTAGATGGATATGTTTGTGTCAAGGACGACTAAGTAGATGGATATGTTTGTGTCAAGGACGACTAAGTAGGTGGATATGTTTGTGTCAAGGACGACTAAGTAGATGGATGCTACATGGTTTGTTCAAGTCTAGAGTAATAGACTGCCAAGTGTTAGGCGTATTAGCGAGAGAAGCTGAGTGATTTTTTCCCGCTTTTATTGTAACGCCATGCGCCTCTCCCTCCTCTTCTTTTCTATTTTCTCTCACAGGAGAAACAAATTGGAGGGGGAGGGAGTAATCTCATTTTCCCTCCCAATGGACAGAGGCGTGTCACATGATCGTTTTAGACACGCACGGACATGCGTTACATGTCTTTACCGACTCACACACAAATATGCACACACACATTTACTTTGAATATCTATCTATCTATCTATCTATCTATCTATCTATCTCTCTCTCTCTCTCTCTCTCTCTCTATCTCTCTCTATCTCTCTCTCTCTCTCTCTATCTATCTCTCTCTCTCTCTCTCTCTCTCTCTCTCTCTCTCTCTCTCTCTCTCTCTATCTATCTATCTATCTATCTATCTATCTCTCTCTCTCTCTCTCTCTCTCTCTCTATCTCTCTCTATCTCTCTCTCTCTCTCTATCTATCTATCTATCTATCTCTCTCTCTCTCTCTCTCTCTCTCTCTCTCTATCTCTCTCTATCTCTCTCTCTCTCTCTATCTATCTATCTATCTATCTATCTATCTCTCTCTCTCTCTCTCTCTCTCTCTCTATCTCCTCTATCTCTCTCTCTCTCTCTATCTATCTATCTATCTATCTATCTTTATGTCAAAGAAATTGTACACATTTTTAAACAAGACTTTCTCACTGGAGTGACGGTGGACCAGAAATACAATAACGGGTTAAGGTCTCGATAGTCAAATAATTCGCTGGTATTCGTAAAACAATCGAAGCAAACTATACATTTCTCATAGATCTACCAAAAATCACTATCTTACCGACTATTTAATTAAAACATTTAACTAAATACCTAATTTGAAAATATGCCTTCATTTAGTTTTGAAAATACACAAGTTAGAATAAAAAAGGGATGTCAGTTGTTTTGCTCATTAGGATGATTGACTACGTTTTGTTTCTATGCTCAGGATTGTTTGTTTGTATCGATCTTTCATTATACTGAGGAGACAGAAATGACTAATTAATGCCTCTTGAGTCTGCAAACTTGTAAAGAAGTCAAATCCTATTTTTTTTATACTTTACTCTGGTATCTCTTCATGGCAAAATAAAATTGATGTTTAGAGAATAAAAAATACAGTTTTTATGTATTTTATAAGAATTCTTTATAAATGATGTGCATGATACAAACAAGTTTACTAGTGAAGACATAGAGATTCAAGTTACGGTTACATTGTTAAAGTTTGAATGTTTCCAAACAATCTAAAACTAAATGCTGCTCTTTGAAAACATGACTACAAACCTTCTTTCCCGTACGTCACTGAACTGGGCCTGGCTTCAGCTGAAAGTTCCGTCTTCTCCTATTCATACTAAACGGTAATCACGTGTCTCTTTCTAAATACGTGGTGTCGATAATTAGCTGGTTAGTATACGGACTGATAGTTAAGTCCATACACTATAGTTTTAAACGACAACTTTTATGACTTGAAAAAAATGCCATGATTTCCGTATTATCTCTAGTCCTGTTTCCTAGCTCGTTCAAAATGATTGAACTTTTGAACATCTCAAGGAGCTTTAGAACAAAATTTAATCCTTTAAAATAGCCCCACGTAAGGGATGTAGTCATTAGTAAAAAAACCCGGAAAGATCATTAAATCTAATGAGTTACTGACCATCACAAATTTCTTTTGAAATAATAGCCAGGGCTTCAAGTTTGTGTTACTTAAAAGTAGGCTAATGGTTTTCACAGAAAATCTGTCTAAAAAACGGATATTTCGAAAAGAGTACACCGGACCTAATTGCAAAGTTTAATGACTTGATTATATTTATTTATAGACGGCATAAGTTAATGATCCATATTTTTTTTACTTCTTGTCAAATTTTATTTTCACTATTTCTTTACTACTTAACTTAATAGTAACATTAATCCGAGAATTGAAAGCAAAGTTGTTTTTTTTTACATTTTATTGAGGTTTACACTAAAACTAAACTATCCCTTTCAAACCTTGTGATCTAGAGGGCAAATGATATAAAAGTCATTTGGCCGACGGTTAACAAGGATGTTATGGCACCAACGACCAACTTTCCCCAACTAATGTCAGGTCTCCATTAGAGTTGTGTAGACTTAGGGGCGTCCTAAGAATCCTGAAATTCAAAATCGCAGTCATCACCAAGATTGGAACACTATACCCTCTCGTCTCGCAAGCCGAGCGC
>JAZGLO010006691.1:5135000-5190000 GCA_036873155.1 Biomphalaria sudanica
TGAGGGCGCTGTGAGATGCTGTGAAACGTTGTGAAGGTAGAGTGATGATGTGAGGGCGCTGTGAGATGCAGTGAAACGTTGTGATCCTGCAATGGTCATGCACTTCTATTTATAGCATACAATGAAACATTAGAATGGAGTGCGGTAATTCCCGATGAAGCGATGTTAGAAAAAAAAACACCCCACTTTTATTTTCTTTCACGTCATCTTAAACAAGTTGATTGATAAAAGTTATAAGCCAAATTTAATTTTATAGTCATTAAATAATAAAGAGAGATAATTTATAACGGTCAGACCAGACCAGATTTTCTATTGCATGACAAATTAGCTAGTGATGTTTTTTTCTCAAAGATATACGAAAACTGTTTTCCACCCATGCATAGCTAGCTAATAGTAAAAATTAACGAACAGACATGGAGAGATAGAGTAAATAAATATAGAAAGACAGAGTGTGACCCGCCCACTTAAGTGGAGACATAAAAAAAGCCCCACAATAAACAAATACCAGTTTTTTTTATGAAGCCCATCAATGTCCCTCCAACTAACGATCCAGACATCCAATTTCATAACGGTTATCGATATCAAATATATCACATTGTGTATCCGCCTTAAACAAGATCGATACAATATTTCAGAGTTATCTATCCACATTCCTTGTTCGTCAACTTGCTACTAATTCAAGGAGGTCTGTTGTCCATGTACATTTTTATTAAGAATCTAGCAGTGGTCAGTGACCTTTTAAGACATGTTTTGCGAAAAGGGCTCGAAAATGACCATCAGAATGCTTGGTCGCTGGTTGGTGCACGCCGATACCTAGAAGGTGAATAAGTGGACATACAGCCCAATGCCTGGTCGTGCGGTTTGTGCACTGGACTGTCGTTTGAATTTATCGATGGTCCAGGGTTCAAACCCTGCCTGTCCCATCCCCCGTCGTCCTGCGGGAGGTTTGGACTAGGAAGTAAACTAGCTTCAACTCTGAAAGAACATCCGAAACATGTAAAACATTTCACAAACAAACGAAACAACAGGGGAATATTGGTTTAATGGACAGCCCAGCCTCAATAGTATTTTAGAGCCAAAATTTGACTATTAGACATTGTAGTTTTAACAGTCTTCTTATAAGTATCAATACAAGTCTGTTGAAAGAAAATGCAATGTTTTTTTCATTCTTGTAACTATTTGAAATATTGACACTTCAGTTGCAAATGTTATTACACTTCACTTTGATGTATTTTGTTTCTTATTTCGTTTGATATGACATCGACGAAGCTTTATCACTTGAATAATTGTAATCACTTTATCGGCTTAATTATTATCCCTTGAAGGAACAATTCTTCCTTGAAAGATGGTCTTTCTTTCTCTGTGTTTCTCTTTCTGTCTTTATTTCATTGTCCCTCTTTTCTATTTAATTCTTTCTTTCTTTCTATCTGTCTTTCTGTCTCTCTCTTTCGCTCACTCTGTCTCTCTATTTCTCGATTACTTTATCTCTTTTCTCTTTCTGACTCTCTCCCTCTCTTTCTCGTTTTATTTCTCTTTCTCTTCTCGCTCTTATTCTCTCTCTCTCTCTCCCTCTCTCTCACGCTCTCTCTCTGTCTCTCTCGTGCTTTTAAAATTCTTACCTAATCGTCTGCGCTTATTATTATTTTTTTGATATACCGGAAACTGAAAGATCGTTTCTAATGACGTCATTGTTCAGGCTATAATAATTCACTCAGAGTTTTCTGTCGCGGGAGTAGCATGTCGTCTGATCAGTTGATCAATGATAACAACTGGCGCACCATTACCCCCCCCCCCCCCAGTTCTTGACCTATATAAAACCAGGAGAAAGTCTCAGAAGAGAAAAATTACTGTACACCGCTGATCTTGTCCAGGCGACTTTCTCTCTGTGACAGTCAACTAGAGGTGGGGAGCGCGAGCAGGCATTTTTTTTGTATCTGGGGAGGTGGGAAGGGACAGTTAATGGAGGGGAAAATGTGTCGTGTCAGACCTGTGAATAGCTCTCGAAGACAAGACAAACATCTTCCAAGGTGAGTGAAGCTTTAAACCTGCCCCACTCACCGCAGCCTGGTTCAATTAGACAATACACAAGGCGTATTGATTGGAGTCACCTGCTGCACCTCAAGGTTAGGGGTTTGAACGAAAATAAATGTGTCAATTTTAGTAGGCTTTCATATTTTTATTGTTTCTTTCCCCCCCCCACCCCCCACCATTTTTTTGTTTTCTATTTTGTCCAATACATATTGATTCCCAACAAAGTAAAATTGATTCGTTGTCTTTGTTCTCTTGGTAAAGTGGTAGAACAATTACAACTTTAAACTTGTCTGTTTAGTTCAAAAGAAAAAGCTGCACAGAAAATATTTATTCTTGATCAATAGATTGCCACGTCATCTTTTTAATTTTACCAGGATTGCGGTCAAAAGGGGGTAATGTGTGAGCGTGTCGTTTTATTCAATATTTTATTTGCATTGATCCACCCAAACGGCGTCTTACTCTTCCCTTTCGGCAAGAGGACATAGTGATGTATGCTCCCAGAGATAAGTCTTAAATCTTAAAGGCGACCCGTAAACAGTTAAAAGTTTTTTTTTTTTTTTTAATGCACATTATTGTGGTACTGTAATAGTTTCTACAAGTGAGACGGTGTGTGTGCAGTAACAGGCTGCATTCTCATAGAAAATTTCCTACAGTTTATCCTTAAGTGTTTCATTGAGTTTATTTTTGTGTTTGTCCTTGAGTTCATCATTGATTTTTTTTTTATTAATTATTGACATTGAGTTTATCCTTGAATATTTCTATGAGTTTATCCTTGAATATTTCCATGAGTTTATCCTTGAATATTTCTATGAGTTTATCCTCGAATACTTTCATGAGTTTATCCCCGAATATTTTAACGAGTTTATCCTTGAATACTAAATATTTCAATGTTTTTATCCTAGAAGTTTTCCACAATTTTATCCTTGAAAATTTCCATGAGTTTATCCTTGATAATTTCCATGAGCTTATCCTTGAATATTGAATATTTCCACGTTTTTATCCTTGAAAATTTCCATGAGTTTATCCTTTAATATTTCCATGAGTTTATTCTCGAATATTTCCATGAGTTTATCCTTGAATATTGAATATTTTCATATATTTATCCTTGAATATTTCCATGATTTTATTCTTGAATTTACTTGTGTGGTCGTGAGTTTAAGGATATATTAAGATTATTATTGAAATAATCGTTGACATCATCTTAGAGAGTAGTATACTCAGGCCAGTACTTTTATTTTCTATTTGTTTTAAATGTTTCGAAAGATCCTCCTGGATGGAAGAGTATCACATCCTAGTCCAAGCCTCCCTATGGACGGCAGGGGAAGGCAGCTTGCAGAATTCAAACTCGGAACCATCGAGTCCAGAATGCCAGACAACACTGAAGTCATTAGGTCTGGTTGAAACTAAAAACATTATGCTCAGGACGGACTGAGGACCAACACGTACATACCACACAACACTGAAGTCATTAGGTCTGGTTGAAACTAAAAACATTATGCTCAGGACAGACTGAGGACAAACACGTACATACCACACAACACTGAAGTCATTAGGTCTGGTTGAAACTAAAAACATTATGCTCAGGACGGACTGATGACCAACACGTACATACCACACAACACTGAAGTCATTAGGTCTGGTTGAAACTAAAAACATTATGCTCAGGACGGACTGAGGACCAACACGTACATACCACACAACACTGAAGTCATTAGGTCTGGTTGAAACTAAAAACATTATGCTCAGGACGGACTGAGGACCAACACGTACATACCACACAACACTGAAGTCATTAGGTCTGGTTGAAACTAAAAACATTATGCTCAGGGCGGACTGAGGACCAACACGTGCGGCCTATAAACAACTGATCTAACCCTCACAGAAAGACAACAGCACTTGTGATCATTGTGGCCCTGCAACAGATCAGCGACAGTATTTTATGCCATTCTTGTCTTGTCATGTCGACACGAACCTTCCCTCCCGTGAAGTTAAGAACCCAACATCTCGTCAGCTTGTATTTAACTCCCTGTACATCTTTTCCCCCAGCTTCCATTTTTTTCCCCACAATCCCATGCGCAGGTCTAAACGCCAGTTTCCTAAATAGAATTTATGTATCTCCGGTGTCTTAGTGAAACAACAGATGTGACCCTAATGTCTGGACAAGACACACGCAAACATTTATCTCGTAACTCTATCGTAACTCTTAAACATGATTCTCTTCTTTAACTAACTAATTAACTAACTAACTAACTAACTAACTAACTAACTAACTAACTAACTAACTAACTAAGTCATTGCCTCCTTCAGTCGTAGAACGACTATGGTTCATCTCAGAGCACACTTCCTCAAGTGGCTGTGGAGCCCTATTTTAACTAACATTAGAAGACAGAAAAAGAAGAAACATTGGAAAATATAGAATTTATTTTTATTAACTTTATCTACAACTACACATTTATAAAATTGCATATTTTTATAAACCAATAATATAGTTAAAATTCAATTTGGTTAGCAGAGTGTTAATCACACAATGGCTGCACTCCTCAGTGATCTGCGGTCTCTAGTCTCGAGAATGATCATTGAATACTTGGACAACACTTTAGTAGGCCACTGAACTGACGAGTTTTTTCGTCAAACTTGTCTAGTTCTCCCGAGATACTTATATAGTTCATTCGACCTACTTATTTAGTTAATTCTACCTATTTATTTAGTTATTTCGACCTACTTATCTAGTTAATTTGACATACTTATCTATTTTTTTTTCGCTTTATTTATCTTTGCCATACTTAGTTAGTTAACTCGGCATATTTATTTAGTTCATTCAACCTACTTATTTAGATTATTCGACTTACATTTAGAGTTTATTCGACCTACTTAACTATTTCATTTGACCTACTTAACTATTGCATTCGACCTACTTAACGAGCTTCTACAATAAAAGAAAACATTCTTCACTTATTATTTCAAAGAACAATGTCTGCCAACCTATCTACAGCAATTCAGCCACATTTTTTTTTTTGGCTTTAATGACTAGAAATGTAACATCTAAGAATTGTGTTAATAAATAAAAAGAAATATTGTCGTTCGCATTTCGAAATTGTTTCGAGTCCGGAAACGGATGTATGGTTTTAGTTACAACGTAATCTGCAACTGCAATGACTTTCTCCGCCTAGTCTTTTGCTGTTGGTCTTTCTCTTTCCTAGCAAGATTTCCTAGCATAGACTCACATTGGCAGGCCAATGGGATAGATTTTAATTAACTCAATACTCATTCCAGGTTGCACAATTATACAATAAGTAACATAATACTAGAGTAATGTAACATTTGGAAATATCTTGCATTTGGTGCACAACATACACTCCCTGGTCCCAGACAGTCCCAGTAGACTCTAATACATTCAATTCGAAGTTAAAGATAGCAGCGGCGGTAGTACAAACTTTCTGATCAATTTACTCGACTCTACTGCATGACGTGCTCAGTTTACTCTAACTGAAATAATATCCACAGAACACATCAATACTACGTTACATAGACAAAACAAAAAGGGACGTTTTAAAACTGTCAAAGTGTTTTAAGCAAAGAGTTTCTCCCCCTCATATCGAAACTGTTGTGTCTCTTGAAACACAATCTTTAGAACATACCGATAACACGAACACAACAACCGCAGATCAATTTATCAGCTTTGTTTGCATTTACTCTTTGTGTTTACATGTACAGTTTGTGCAGTTGAAATGGACACAAGGGAAACAAAATGCTAAGAATATTTTGTGAGTTTATATCAAACAACGCACACAGAAAACTTACCTTAAAAGTAGATAAATAGGAGATAACTAATTTTTTTGGTGAGTTATATATAACTCAAGGGAGGCTACTATTTCTGTATGCCTGGGATTGTTTTGTAAATGTATTTCTTCGTATAATCTCTACATAGTTTTTCCATGGGAGATTTTCAACTTAACAATGTCAAGATGTTGTTAAATTTAAATTCACCGTTGCCAACTAAAAAACAAAATGTAAGCTATTATTTAACAATATCTCAATGTGTCACAGCTGGTCTTCTTATCTGCCCACTTGTTTTGAAATACGCTGCAGGTCCTAAGGTGAAAGGTCAACACTATCTACATTATACACATCAAGTGTTCTAAAAACAGAGGATTTAGAGAATTGGATTGTGCAATGCTAAAAGGTGTTGAAAAATTATCATATAACTTTAACAAAAATATATAGCTTAGTTTATCTAGCCAGCTTTCTCCCCATGTGTGAAAAGTATTATTTGATTTTAACTCACAGATTATTTTTTTAAAATTCTGAAAAGAAAATATAAAGTAAAAAATAAATTATTTATAAATAGATCAGATTTAAAGAAATTATGTATATTCATAAGGGGACATAATTCCAGTACACTAACAATGGAAAGATCTTTACTTCATTATTATAACATCGAGGAAAAAGGGGGGGGGATGATTTCCTCTCTCTCTCTCTTTATATATATATATATATACATATAGAAAATGTTTCGTTTTCAAACTCTGGGTATCTCTATTCACTGTCTTAATGTTTCTTTCTAAGGCAATAAAACTATTTTCTTCTTATTTAGTACACTTTTAGAAATTTATTTTATTCACGTCGTTGCTGACCAAATAAATATAGATTGGCAAACAAATTCGATACCATTACCAAAGTATGAGCACATGCATACCATACAATCGAACGTCTTTAGAAAAAAATGTATAACTAACCTGTCCCAGCATGCAGAAACTGGAAATTTGAGAAACTCAGAGAAAAAAGAAAGAAGGGCATTACGGACTGACCAAAAAAAAAAGTTTGACAAGGAAGAAGAATAAATTCTGGTTGAGAGAGTTTGAGAAGCTTGCTTAATTGAAAGAAGATCTTTAAAAACATACTTGCATAAGTTTCCTTTACATTGCTGAATCTGCTTAGTTTGGCATTAACATCAAAAGCCTTTATTTATCCCTGTATGAAATGTTCTTTGTGCCAATGACCTTCGTTTAACAAAGTCAGCGTGACATCCACTCCGTGACAAGGTTAACCAGTTCGTCGTGACATAGTGCTCGTCACGTAATACCAGTAACATGATCGAAAAGACTTGCACTTTGACCTGGCCTCACGAGACTGGACGGAACAAGCGGGTATTCGAAGATGAATACGTGCTTAAGAAGGAACACCCTGGAGAACTGCAAGCAAACTAATGCAGATAAAAGCTTCTCTGCTGAATTAAACTGCTGAATTAATTTTAAAAATTACTTGGTAAAAATATTCAGAGTTTAAGAAAATTTACTTCCTAGTCCTTACCTCCCGCAGGACGACGGGGAATGGCAGCGGGTATGAGCCCGATACCATTTTGATGATAGAACAACTTTTCAACTCGCATACCACACGACCAGAAAGTTGTAATGTACCTAGCGCATTTTTCATGTTTTTAGCATGCTCAGTGCGCTGAGGTCCAATCTCTTTAATTGGCATGTGATGGGAAACATCTAAATGTATAAGACTTTAAAAAAAAATGCCTTTGCCACGTTTGCCACAATGTATTTTTGTTCAATTTTATTATTCTTTGAAATCTATTTTATTTATGACACTCCAACTTTCCAATCAATAAATGAAAAACAAACTTTGAAAGATTACAGCATTTCAAGGTCGATATCAAAATATTTTAATTTTTACACAACAGTTCTCTTCCAATACATGTATACAGAAAGCAGGCTTACACTGAACCAAGAAGCAATATATTACAAAAATTCTTTAAAAAAATACAAAGCTTTAATTAAGGAAAGCACCACACAATCACTGCCATATCGCTCATTACTGCTAAGTTTATCATCCCCTTTTCTAAATAAGACAATGTAATTAATTGCCACATATTGATTAATTTTTTGTTTATTTGACTTATGCGTTGTCATTGACAAAGAATACATTTGCGAAATTTCAACATGATCTGAGAATGGGGAGCAAATAATGTAAAAAGAATCCACCCAGACAGACAGACTGACGGACAAAGTGAGTTAATATAAGCTTTGCAAAAATGGTTGCTCTCTACGTCCAAGCTCTACAAAAACAAGAAGAGAACTCAATAATTAATAACCCACTAATAATTTGAAGTCTGGGAAAATCCGTGATTTACATAATTTAAGACCCGCTTTATGAATACGAAATTAACTCGTGGTCAAGCAATAATTACCAATCAAATATGAGTAATGTCCCTTTAGCAGATTGTTAAACGTTTTAATATACCTCCAAAAGTGATATAAACTTTTCACATGTAAATTATGAATGAGACAGGTGTGAATGTACACACATTGTTTTTTTTCTAGTTGCAATGCTTTGTTTGGTGTAAAGCACAAATAATAAGACCAATTTCCTTACGGACAATAAAGATTATTATTATTGTCACAAACCGCTGTGTGCTCACACCCGTTTGTGTGTGCGTAACAGAACAAAAGTCCACTACGGGCCTGGCTATGGAATGTTGACCCAACTGATCTCTTACCCGCCATTATGGCCTTAGTTATTGTGGAATGTTTTATTTTTTTTTTATTGTTATTTCAATTTCTATTCTAATTTAATTATTTGTGTTTCTAATCTATTTTATTTAATTAAATTAGACTTCGTTAATTATTGGGAAGGGAAATAAGCACCTGTATAATTTTCCCTTTTATTTTACTGTCACGTGACAGGTGACCTTGTCTTGAACAAGGCAGGATGACCTTGGTACTTTGGGGACAAAGAGGCAGTTGGCGCGGGTTTTTGAGAGCGGACGGTCGCATTCCCCGCTTCTTGTTATTTTTATATTTTCAACTAAAATTCTTGTTTTAAGAATACTTTATTTAAATCAAAAGTGTACAGTCATTTTGGACATCTTAAGTTATCATTTGTTTCATTGATGTATCTATATTTAAAACGTTGTGGATGACTCTATATTCTATATCAATAAAGTTATACGCCACTTGTTTTTAACTATTATTCTGGTGTTCAGTGTTATATGTGAGTTGTATACACAAACACCAATACCACCAAGTAGAGTTAAATCGCGACAGGGCTAAAGCCACGACATACACGGTTGCAGCGTCAACAGTCGGGCCTCCAGAATCGCCCTAGACAACGACCAGTTGAAGCAGGCGCCAGCACACTGCTAGCGTCTTGTGACAATTATTATTGTAAATATTAGGGCATATTTCTCTGTTACAGAATATGCAAATACAAAAAACTGTGTGTGTATATATATATATATATATATATATATATATATATATATATATATATATATATTCCATATTTCTTGGAAGTTTTGAGTGAATACAACATTTTGTCTCCAGTCCAATCCAGACACTTGCGACAAAATAGATCGTCGTCACAGATCGATTGTCGATAACCAAAATGACAGTCTGAACTTCCTTGGATAGCTAATGTCCCAGATAGATCACAGGACTAAGAATAAGGGGAAGTTGATGGTTAGAGCTGATAGATGCTGACGTCATTTCTTGTCAACTTTATACATTTGTATTTGCCAAGGCCAGGTGATGGTAGGACCTGGACTAGGAAGTAGAACTGAACCTACTGATGTGATTGATGGTGATAGTCCAAGTCTCCCAAGTGTGCTTTAAGTGCTCAGACTGCTAAACCATCACATACTGTAACCCATTGCCTATTAGATAAGAAAATCAACACAAACACGAAGGGGGGGTTTGGGTTGGGTCTTTAACTGTACCAAGATGGTGTATATTGTTTAAGTTGTGATACATAGTTTGAAATTGATGGATACATGTACTACAGTGTGATGCACGGAAATGCAGTACTAAAAAGATCCTTGTTACCTGTCAGAGGTCAGTACTGTTGGAGAGCTGCCACATTACCAAATAATTTCACAGTGGACACTGCTGAGGGAAATACAAGGAATTTTGTTTTCCTTTAGCTCTAATCTCAACCCTGGCAGTGCCAGGAAATGAGAAAAATATTTCTTTTCTAAAATAATAATTATAAAAATTATTATGATGATGATAATGATAATTATAATGACAGAAATAATAATAATAATATTTTTTTTCCGTTTAGCTGCTGCTAGTTTTCATTTTTACAAACTTATTTTTTAATCACGAAGATGTTATGTTGTCACATTGTGGTCAATATTTTATAGTAATTAACAACGGACGCTGTCTGATTGGAAGTATGATAAGCCTAAGAGTGTTAGGTAAAGAGAGGCTGCATAAAGTACTAACATATGTTCTCATAACTATGTGGTTGGTAACTAATGTGGTTGGTAACTAATGTGGTTGGTAACTAATGTGGTTGGTAACTAATGTGGTTGGTAACTAATGTGGTTGGTAACTAATGTGGTTGGTAACTAATGTGGTTGGTAACTAATGTGGTTGGTAACTAATGTGGTTGGTAACTAATGTGGTTGGTAACTAATGTGGTTGGTAACTAATGTAGTAGATTGAACTAGTCCAAGGAATCGATTGACAAGAAAGGAATTTAGGCAGAAATTGGATAAATAACTATTTGTCTGCACGAGAGGCGGAAAAGTATGCAGGTCGCAGCTGGGTTTTTGTAGCCACATGAAACCCTGCACTTATTGCCATTTATACTATGCCGATTAGAGTGAGGTGTGGATAGATATGGATTTATTTTGATATAGCTGTTATAGTAGATCTAGAGATACGTGCATATACCGCCATTACCGGTTCTTAACAAGGTGTTCATCCTTTGGGTAATCGTAGCGAGGAATTGGATTGATTTAGTCATGAAATATGTACACAATTTTTGTACACATATGTGTGAGAAAGACAGTAGAAAGGGATAAGGATATAATTATCCTTACACTAATGTACTTTTTTGTTGTTGTTGTTTACTAAAACAAAAAAAATTACAACGGAAATTTCGTTAAAAAGGTGAATACATCTTTGCCTGTGGTACCGTCTTGGGTATAGGCCTCTAGCCAGCTTCCTCCAGGCGTCTCGGTTCTGGGCGAGTCTCTCCAACTGTCCCCACGTCTTGCCCACCCGCTTGACGTCTGCTTCTAAATCTCTACATCATGTATTACTAGGCCTTGACCTCTTGTTCCCTCCCCTTCGGATCTAAATCAGGGGCTTGTGATGCTTGATGCAATCTGAGAAGGGTGTGACCTAGGCATCGTCAGCGTCTCGGAATGAAATCCTCTTCATTGGTCCGCAGAACAAAAGGGAAACGTTACAGATCTTTGATGAACGGAAACGAAAACGAAATGACAATCCAAAGAGAAATAGAAATAATGCTGAAGAGAAATAGAAATAATGCTGAAGAGAAATAGGAACAATGCTGAAGAGAAATAGATCATGTTGTGGACTCTGAAATAGAAAATTGAAACGAAATAGAAACTAAAACTGAGGGAGATTCAAAATGGAAACAATTTTAACTTGCACATTCATCATAGCTGATAAACTTTTGTTTTGATTTAATATTGATTCAAATCTATATCGATCAAAGTGAAACTGAAACGTTTAATGTCTGTTCACGATTAAAAAAACTAATCAAGTAGCCAGCCATCTGTTACCTATATGGATCTCTAGACATTTTTTCCAGTCTTTCCCACCTCCAAGTGGCTCTCTGCTCTGGTCAAAGCGGTCATCACAGCACGTTTTATTGGCCACGATCTTCTTTCTCTCGGCCACGTATGTCAACATAGTCGTCTTAACTGCTGGCCATTGGCTAGTCTTTTTTTTGTGTGCTAGATCAAGTAACTAGTTCTGGTCACTGTCTGTGTATCAGACAAGTTAGTAACAAAAGAAAACTTGGTAAATAAGAGAGAAAAAAAAAACAGCCGAGAAATGAATAAATGTAATATTTTTTAAAGTCTTAAATTTTTTAAAATTTCCTTATCAAAAACTGTATGTACTGTATGTACTGTATGTACTGTATGTACTGTATGTACTGTATGTATCAGCGGGGAATGAGATCGGAAAGAAGGGAATATTGTTGAAATGTTATTATTGATAGCAACAAAAAAATAAATTGTAATGATAGATTCATAAGTATCACACTGCCACGGAGATGTCATTGCTCCTGGACAGCGACCGACTAATCAGTTTTAAACTGTTTTTGTTCTTGTTGTTCAATTGTTTTATTTTACATGTTTCGGATGTTTCTTCAAAGTTGAAGATAATCTTCAATTTACAACTTAGCACATACCTCCCACAAAATCTAGTTTTCGGGTATTCATCAACTATTTCTTGAAAGTGTAGCAGATGAATCAATATTATCAGCTTGTAGTAACCCCAATCCCCAAGTAGAGATAGGAAGTCTCCTGACCAAATGTGTTTCTAGATTCTTCTCCTGTTCTCTCTTACGGCTTTATGTTTGTTCCATCTAGATGTTCTCTTTCTTCATCTGAAATGTTTCCTTGACCTTCCCATTCTCAGCAGCAGACATCTTGTGCTCTAGTCTGGAGTAACGTGATTTCTTTGCTTTGGTTTGTGAATGAGACGTCGAGTTGGCCAGGTTTTTTGTGAGCACTGTTGTCCTCATAACCAAAGCTAAGCTTTCTGTCCAATATTTTCTTTGACAAAATAATTCATTGTATCGTTACGAAGAACAAAATGTCAACTTGCCATACAGCGTTTATATCGGATAAACAATCAGGGGCGTTTCAAATACAAATCAACCAACCATTGTGTTAAAGACTTACTTAGACTTAGATCCTCCCACGCCGTTCGGCACATTAGTAGACTTGCTGTCTCCATAAAGATATGTCACTGGCAATGTCTGAAGCCTCTTCCCACATGGTGTCCACTGTTCTGAGGTCCTCCATGAAAGTGTGGCGCCAAGTTATAGGAGGACGTTCCTGTTTACAAACAGACTAAATAATTACAAAATGATAATGTTAAAAAAACTAAATTTTTCAAATGTAAGGTATCATGTGACTTTTACTTTATCTGTTTGTTATATAAACAATGTCCACCCAATCTTGCTAATGCATGAAATAAATCTTTAACTTGATTTTAAAATTAGCAACCATTGCACAATTTTCCTCCCTTCAAAAAAAAAAAAACCCACAAAAAAAAAACAACAGCATCTACATTTATCGGCTATTCAGTCTTATCTTGTAGTCTAGTAGGAACCATTTTCTAGTCAACAAAAGTTAAAGAGTCTTTTTACGCTGTGATTGACAGGAGGATTTTTACTGCCAGCCCAGTCTGAGAAAAAGCTCTTCAAAGTTCTCTATGTCCTCCATTAGTCGTTGAACTGGGCAGCAAATAGTCATCCAAGCATCATGTGAAGTGACTCGTAGACGAAAGTACAAATAGACTAAATCATTTTACTGCCAGTTCCATGATGGATTACTGCCAAAGAAGTTGAATGTTACTTGGATAGGGGAATCAGAATGCTAGATGGACCCTATCTTCATAACCGCTGGCTAAAATGTACTGAATGAATGTACAGCCTGCACAACCCTCTGGTTATAACGTCCGCTTAACTAGTTGATTTGCACAAATAATATTTTCGATTAGTTTTGGCCGATTACCAAGGGAGGATAACCCATTGGGGGGGGGGTGAATCCTTGCAAAATACTTTTATGAACATTGAACACTAGAGACTGGATCAAAAGATTCAAACAATAAATACATATCAATAGGAAAAAAAAGGAAAATACAATTAAATGAAATTCTGCACTGATTTGCTGAAAACTTACAGAAAGAAATGCGTTGATCTTTGATGTCTGAGAATCAAGTCTGATCTCTTTGTTAGCTGCGCTGTAAAATATTTAGACATATAAAACGTATCAAAGTGCGGCACAGACCAGAGTCTATCTATAACACAGTCTCTGCCTTCAAGCCTAGAGATGAAAAGGACTATAGAAAGTGCCGTCAATGAAAGCACCCAAGTGAGCAATCAATAAACACTGAAGCAAGCATAACCCCAGGTCATAAAGATAATAACAAAACAGAATAAAAAAAAAACAGCCAACATAAAGTCGACCATTTGAACTGATCCATCCAGTCTACTTGTTCCACTTTGTTGTGATGGGAGGAATGTTGCTTTCTGAGCACAACTTTTCAAAGACTTGGATTTGTTTCTTTGACAGAGTTACTTTTCTTGGTTTCCATTTTTCTTGCATTTTTTTAAAAACCAAAGTAAAAAACAAAAATTAGAATCCCGGTGTCAGGAGAAAAGTTCAAATCTCGACTCGCATAAACTGAACAATAGATTTCAGCGTTTGTTAAACTGTGTATGGCCTTGCATTTATTGAAATAGCGGCTTCCTTGCTATCACAGTGATTAATTGCTGCAGCGAATAGAAGGTTATCCCTCTTGGTTTCTAGAAATTGTTCATTGTATTCATTGCTGTTATTGAATTGCGGGAAACAATTTCTAAAACTAATACACAACTTATTCATTGCTATAACAGAAACGTTGTTATTTTTTTCACCCTTAATAACGAAGATTCTAAGCCAAATAAATTAGCTAATTAATGCATTCGAAAGGTTTTCATCATCTCAAGACCAGAAATGAATGCTCCTTTCTTTATCACCACATTGGAGACATCACACACACTTTCTATAACAAACACACATATGTCATTAAAAATAATCTCGACATTTACTATTCTATCTGTGTGTGTGTGTAATATTCATTTGTTCTTTGTTTACCTCTCCCTTCGACTATTCCCCCCTTAAAGTCCTCACCCCTGACCTAAGAGTACTGCTACTATGTAATGCTGAAATGACATGTTTGAGGGGTGGGGGGGGGGGGTTAATAACCTCTCAATTTAACTGTCCGCGTTTGTTGACAGAAAGAGAAAGGGCAATCTCGCCTCCATGAAAGACACGGCTGATCCCTCATTGGTCTGATGAGATCACGTGACTCGATCAAAAGTAACCAACCATTCTTCTAAATTTTTTTTTTTTTTTTTTAACCTTTTTTCTATTTTTTTTTTTAGACGAAAAACTCAAAACGGTGCACAATCTATCCCGAGAAAATATGGGAATTAGGATTTGATCAGTTCATGAGAAACTAGTGATACAAAAAAGAAAAGCAACTGTTTTCCTATTCAATACTGTAACAATCAAGTTGCAATACCAACTTTAAATTGAGAAATCCTAAACGTACACATCTTGCAATGAGAGAAGAGGATGCCTTATGGGCTGGCGAGTGGGGCAACTGTCCCAGGCCCCCCGCGCCTCAAGGGGCCCAAAGATAGCCGAAATTATTATGATCTAGTTTGTTGATTTGTTCATAAATAAAGTTTCTGAATCATTAGCTACGTTGACTGAAAGGCTGTTAGATCAAATTACAGAAGTGGCGACAAATTCATACAAGCTATATCTTATCTAAAGTACAATTATAATACAGTACGTAATGTTGTCAATGGTTAATAGTGTACTAGTATGTACGTGAAGTACTATGTTTTCTAGCAATAATAATTCATCAATTTGTCATATGATAGTTCGCACTCTAACATTGCACCAATACGGCTATTAATGTGCAAACATGGGTAGTTTCAGAACTCTTGAATAAAGAAGGGTGAACTGCCTCCCAACCAATTTTCATTGAATCCGCCCATGTCAACAGGTAACATCATAATTCCTGCATTTACTTCCCCCACACACATATCTTTGAATAATGTTCTTGGTGTTCAAAATACGTACACTAAATGGCCATTTCGGACAAATGGTCACTCGTTAAGTCCTTATCGAGCTAAATTACCTCCCTTGTTTGTCCTTTAGAGTCTTATAGTTTGTTCTATGACGCTTTTAGTTGTCACCCTTTGAAACGCGCAACAGTGTAGAGACCACAACGGGGGGTAATGCGTGTCTCATCTATTGGCATTGACAGATTAAGTCCCTTGTCTGGGCTGCTCATTCGCTTAAGTTTAATGGTGCTGTCTTCATGATCCGTGTAAACTGATTGGAGAATTGGATACTTTTTGCTAAACAAGTTTCTCTTTAGGTTAAAGTAGACATTAAGGGAGGTCACTGATGGTAATCATAGTAGTGGCAGGACTAGAATTTAAGTGTCAGGCGGTTAGTATTTTACAATAAAAGAAATAGCGAACCCATTATGTGTATGAGAGAGAAGAGAGAGAAAAAAAGATAGGGTGGCATAGAGAGAAAGAGAGAGAAAGAGAGAGCGAGATAGAAAGAGAGTGAGAGAAGAGAAAGAGAATGAGAGAGAGAGAGAAAGAGACAGAGAGAAATAAAGAGATTTATAGATATAAAATAGTTGAGCTCTTCTATAGAGTACACTTATCTTGTTTGTGAACGCTTAACACGTGGAAAAGGGGGGGGGGGTATCATAGAGAAGGCGTGCTCCCTTTTAGCACTCAGCAACACAGCAGGCTTAAGTCATATCTCAATAAAAGATGTCTGGTCATCATCGGGATTCAAACTCTTGCGCCTTTGTTAGGTAGCCAAGCAGTTTGTCAGTCAGCCACACATCATACCACAGTATATAGGTTCAGGGGGACTCCTTGATATTATAGAATTACAGGAAATAATGGCTACAACCAGTTGGCTCATCCGTCTATCTGTCTGCTCTGGTGATTAGAGCTTAGAGGATCCGATAAGCAGGCTGAAAACTTGCACTACAGACGTCTGGTGAATAGGATAGTCCGATAATATATAACGTGTTCAAGGATTGGTAGACAGTTCATAACAAACCGACCAAAAAAAAATTTCATATTAAGTGAGAATGCCACAGGGTCGACTTTCACAGGGCATATTGTATGGAGATCTCTTAAAGGGCGGGAAAGCAGAAGGTGTGCCAAATTTAAAATACTCTTTTTGATTTAAGTGTGACATGAAGCACTTTAAGATTGATTCCAATGGTCGGGGAAAAAACAACTGCATGGGATAGACCCATACCGAAGGCAAACATAAAGGAGAGCTCATTGGTAGAAGTTGTACACACCTAGACCAGGAAGAAGGCTGAAAACGGTGCAACTTCTGCTGAATTGAAATGCTCAACTTGTGACCACGTGACAATTTGACTTACAAGTTCTTAGACATTCCTTCAGAAATAAAATATTCTGAGTTCGAACTTGGCCCACTGACACCAGCTAGCCTGTTCTAGCCAGTAGGATGTGTGGGCTGGGATGTTACTTTCTTCATCTCTGAACTCATCAAACGTACAACATAACAAAGACTACAGAATGTAGCGCTTTAAAAATGTTTGTTTGAGTGTGTCTACGTATGTGTGCGTGTGTTTACAGATGCCATTAAGTCGATTCAGGCCACGCAGCCAGCTTTGAATTTAGATAAAGACATTAATGAATTGCTTAGAATGATGGAGAGTCTTAATCCATCAAGGAGCAATTTGTGTGGTTTAATGGTGGCTTGCTGAGCTCAAAACAACAACAACAAAATAACAACATAACATATCAATGCCGTAAAATGCAGGGTGGCCAACGTTGAAGTTGGTATTTAGCTGGTCACGAAAGGAAGCCGTAAACTATGGGACGGTTACGAAGGCATCGTCCTAGAGTGCAATAACTACTGTAGGTAACAGTAGAATGCAATCTGTAACTTGGTCCCTCTAATATTAATTCAATCTGCTATATGTCCATTTTACATGAAATCAAACCACAAGAATAAAAGATGGGAATCCTTGTTTACTATAAAATAATCTCTATTTGAATTCATAAATTTTTACAGACTTTTATTTATTATTAATGAGGTGCATATAGAATCACAAGATGTTTTTTTTTCTTTCAAATATTTCTCAATCCAATTAAATCTACTTAATCTCGGCGTCTAGTCCTCACAGTCTCTGATTTCCCGTGACTACCTTGTAAACACGGTACGTCCAGTTGAAATCATCTGCCGTTTATACATCTCTGACATTATCACCTTAGTCATCCGCACACACACACAAACACACACACACATACATGCATACAAACATACATTCAAACAAACATACATACATACATATATATATATATATATATATATATATATATATATATATATATATATATATATTTCATTAAGTAGACTAAGCCATAGTCTACATTTAAATTGAAGTAGTATACGCCATTATGCCCTATCTACTTGACAGGATATACTTTTTGGTAACAAAATCAAACTGTATGCATTTAACAATGAAAATGTGTTTTTTAGCGGCCCCTGAAAGACACTATTAGTTTTGTGCGAAGTTTCTGTCCGTCTGTCCGTCTGTCCCGTTTAGATCTCGTAAACTAGAAAAGATATTGAAAATCCGACATCATAATATTTTAGACCATTCAAAGTTCTGATGCAACGGCAACTTTTTTTTTTCTGAAAGTGAAAAGTCTAATTTTAAAAATCAGTTATGCAGGCAGTTTTTTAAAAAGAAAAAGCTAATTAGTATGCATTTATAAGCTAGACCTAAATTAAAACGAATAATAATCTTGTAAACTTTATTTTCGTAATTTTTTTTGTAATGCGTTAGACATTTCTATTTGGTCAACATTTAAGTAAGAGTGTGAGCCTTTTAAAAAAAAATCAGTTAGGCCAGGAGAGGCGCGGTAGCTGAGCGGTAACGCGCATGGCTTCTGAACCGAGGGTCCCGGGTTCGAATCCTGGTGAAGACCACAAGGTCTGAAAGGGGAACTAGTTAGGTCAGGTTCACATCTAACTTTGCATTCACTAGCACCTATCCTTTGATCTGCTGGACCGTTGGGGCACTACACAAGATCTGTCAACCTTCTTTCTCCATTCTTATCTCTCATTTGTCATTTCACTTAAGCAGGTCCTAACTTTAATTTTCACATCCCATTAATGTAAACGAATAAATGATTTCTAAATAAATTTATAAATAAAAATTATCCTGCTATTCAAACGAAAAATTATTGTATTTAAAGTTGGGCTTCATTCCTTCCTTGTCAAAGAGCGGAGCCTTTTAATGACATTATGAAACCAATTACGCTGGTCTACCAAAAACCCCAAAACATGGAAAGGGGTCTACGAGACAAAAAAGTTTTGGAACCTTTGCTTTAGCTTATGCTTAAGGAATTGGCGTTATTTTGGAAAAAAATATTGAAATTTTCTAAACGTTAGGTGACTCATTTAAAATGTTATATATACAGTTTTATAAGATCTTTATTATTTCAACACAATTTTATTTTTTAATTTATTATTTCATATGAAAGAAGTTACGATGGTTCCAAGTTATAGCTCTGTCATCTTCCCGTGGGCTTTATAGAACAGTTTCCAACGTTTGAAGGAAAGTTTGAAACTTGTGCAAGGAAACAGACTAAATGCTGGCAATTTTGTTGAAATGAAAAAAAAATTAAAATAAAACTATTGTACTTTGAGGTTTTTCTTTTTGTGTGTTCGGTTCATCCGCTGTTTCAAAAGACTAGTTTGAAATATTACTGATCACTGGATTTAGAACTATGTCACAATTTTCACACAAAAATGAAAGTAGACTTTGAAAATGGGGTTTACCCGTTTAGCCGACATATGCATATCTAATATAATATACTGTGCAAATGGGTTTATCCGATTTGTTTACAAAGTTTCAATCTTTAATAGAGATAAATTTAGGTATTTTTGTTTATTTTTAGAGCCTTATTTTTGTGGGAATGACATTTAGCATACACTACGGCCCCCCCCCCTTTTGATCTAAGGTACATTTATGTAAAGTTTTATCAAGATTGGTCAAATGGTTTTGATTTTTTATTAGGGACATACATACATACTATTTCATACATACATACATACTCCTCATAATTTGTTTTATATATTAGAAGATATGAATTGTAGAAAGAGTCGAATGACACTGTAGCTATTTTATAAGAGCAAACAACTTTTTTGTTGTTACGTAATGTCATCGTGACATAGATCCGTTCTGTCTGGCTATTTGTTACTTCTGCTGTTTCTCAAGGTTTAGCATTAGATGGCTGACATTCAATCAATCTATTTCAGAGATCGAGACAAATTAGTCACGTGCAAACCTTCCTCCTTCTTCTACTCCCGATAGTTCTCTCCGTTTTAAATCTGATTGAATGCTCCATGTGTCAATTAAAACATAGGTCCAGGGGGTTGACCCTCCTGAAGATCTTCATTAATTTTTAGTCGGTGTCTTGTCTGTAGGTCGTTCTCGTTAACCTCGTGTACTTGTATTAATAAGGTAACAGAAGGAGCTGGCTCATTTAAATACGTAGGGAGGGACAAACATAACAAGAGATGGCGGATCTATAGAAGAGATGGAAAACCGTTGAAGCGTGACATCTGCTGCCATGAGCATAGTGTGGAAAATGTGAAGGAGTAACATCAGCTTCCCAGTAAAATTAAAACTGTATTCTTTCCTAGTGGTCTCTGTGCTTCCGTAAGGTTGTATAAGTTGGACTTAACACTGAGGCTGAAAGAATAATCCAAGCTTTTCAGAGTAAATCTACAGAGAAATGTTGGGAAACAGATACCAGTAAGAAGACGAATGAGTTTGTACTCTTTACAAGTCAACATTCTGGCTGTCATAAAGGAGGAACTCTTCAATACTGTGAGGAGACGAAAGCTGAGCTAGTTTGGTCCTAGTGTAAGATAGGACTCACTTTTGTAAGTCACTCTTCAAGGTACAGTGGAGAGAGAACGAAGAAAGGACCGTCCAATGAAAAGCTGGTTGGACAGCGTGACAATTTGTAATGACCTCTCTCTTGATATCCTGCTAAGAACAGCTGCTGACCAAGAGAAAAGTGGAGGGATTTGGTTACGTGAACTGTCACAGCACACTACAATCAAAGTCAAGGGACAGATGATGAATTAGACTCTTCATTAAAACTAGAAATGAAATATATGGTTAACAGCTGACCCAAATGAATGCACTTAAACTAACCATAGGCTTCCAAGGTATTTAAAAGGCGCTCACTACTTTACATGTGATTTAATTGTAATATATTTTGTTACAAGCCTATATGGTTCAAACAAAAGTGTTAAAAGCTATTATGTTTCCTCTCTCTGTGTTCTGGCATACGAGGCTTCAGATGAACGATTGGTGCGCTTACATGTAACAAGCGCGTGCCTCCAGGGAGACGCTTACAACAATTACAACCACATGGTCGTCGGCCAATCCATAGCGTTTTCTTTGATTTCAGATGAGATTGTATTATTGTATCTGTTTGTCTTTCTCGCCAGAGCAGACAACTCGATAACGCGTTTGTTGAGACATAGTGTTTTAGGGTTAAAGCTGCGTAAGGAGGGTTAACATGTAAAGTTTGAGGAGCTTCAACTGTTTGTAAAATATCGACCTGCTTTAGTGTTTAAAAGTGCTCCATTATCTGCAGCTGTAGTCATAAAGTATGTAAATATTTATTATTTGACTTTAAAAAACTTTCAAAACTCTGAACATACCAATGACTCCATTTATGAATCCCTCATTGTTATGTGTTCAGTTACAATTAAGTGAAACAATAAAACCCTATCCGACAGCAGTGACTTCAAATTGTAACTTTTGACTTTTTTATCGCTTAATTTCTATATATACCATCCGGAACAAAATAAACTTAAAAATTACACCCCCTCCCAAAAAAGTGTAAAATAGAAACAGCAAATAAAAAAACAAAAACCGCGGGGGAGCTGAGAACTTGTTATGTTCAGTTAATGAGGAAGTAATAACAAATGTTAGATGATGTACATAAATAGAAACCAGGTGTTTTTAATGGGTTGAAGAGTTTTTGTGAGATTAAATTGCTTTTAATTAGTATGGGGGGGGGGGACGATATATAAAGAAACATCACTGGGAGATGAAAGGTATGGCATCCATATATACCTACCCTTTTTTTTTTCTTGGTAGTAGTTGGTAATGTCTGGATTAAACGCGATAGTGTCTTTTTGATGCTCTTGACTTGATCAAACCAAATTGCTGACTTCGACGACTTGACAAATACTATGTTAACATTAGCGCTAGCTCGATACCTTCAAGGGACATGAATACGATAACGACGATACACTTGATAAGACTTGCGAAGACTTGAACAATGTTTATTCACATAATGGGATGATCGTCCTAGGTGACTAAGTCCGTCTTTTTTCCCCATCAGTTTATTTACATCGCTTCTTGCTCTAAACCCAAACCTATTGTTTCACCTCTTCTGTGATGTCATTACGCCCCAACTTTTTATAGTCCCTAAATACAATGCAAAATATTTCTTTACAAACTAATATACTCTCTTAACTGAACTCAAATCACTACAATACTTAGATTGGTTTCCTTTACCAACGAAGTTTATGGTCCTTTTGTTTTTATGTCGGTAGTTCTTTAACTGAGTAGTTAAGCGCTTGGCTTCAGAACCTGGAGGTCCTGGTTCGAATCTCGGTAAAGACTGGGATTTTGAATTTCGGGATCTTTAGGGCGCCCCTGACTTTAGTTGGGGAAAATTAAAGGCGGTTGATCGTTGTGCTGGCCACATGACACCCTGCTCGTTAAACGTTGACAAAGAAACAGATTACCTTAACATCATTTATCTATCTATCTATCTATCTATCTATCTATCTATCTATCTATCTATCTATCTATCTATCTATCTAACTATCTATCTATCTATCTATCTATCTATCTATCTATCTATCTATCTATCTATTTATTTATCTATCTATCTATCTATCTATCTATCTATCTATCTATCTATCTATCTATCTATCTATCTATCTATCTATCTATCTATCTATCTATCTATCTATCTATCTATCTATCTATCTAACTATCTATCTATCCATCTATCTATCTATTTATCTATTTATCTATCTATCTATCTATCTATCTATCTATCTATCTATCTATCTATCTATCTATCTATCTATCTATCTATCTATCTATACACTTGAATGTCTCTCCCACTGAAACTCACACAAACTATCTACCTCCAAATAAACAATCTGTGACACTGTTCTATTAAATGGAAACCCCAGACTTTATCCTCCTCTTTTTATATCCCAATAGTCTCTAACACTCTCTATGATGGCTCATTTATTGGTGTTCATAAATAGCCTAGATACTATCTGGACACTAGATGGCTATTTCCCACACTGGCCTCTTTGCCTGGCCAGACCAGGAAGAAAAGATAAGCGACCCTATTACTTTCCAACCCTATTGCTGGACAAATTCATCAAATGTCAAATTATTCCCAGGCATCATAGAAAATGTCGATGTAGGTTAAAAATGTTTATGTCATTGGAGAATACGTTTTTGTAGTGTTTTCAATGGGAATAGAATTAAACATGTGCAAGATATGAACATTATATATACATTAACTATATATATATATATATATATATATATATATATATATATATATATATATATATATATACACACACACACACTGTATTTCACATGCTTTTTCTAAAATGTAAAACAACGTCAATAACTTTGTCACTTTGTTTCTAAGTTTCAGACGTTCGATAAAGATTATTTCAACCTAGACCAAACCTCCTGCTGACAGGGTATAAATGATGGACTGGGTTCAAGCACGTGACCAACATGACGAGTGTCCGAAGTGCAACACGTCCAACCGAATTAAAAACCTTTAAAAAATTAACACCACCCCGGGAGTGGCGGTGAGGGAGGATTTCGAAATGTACCTTCGTGGAAGTCTCATTCGTTGTCTGATTCCTACCGTAAACTATGTTTTTTTCTATATTTCCTACTGATAAAGTCAGCCAGATTTCTTTATTATCGTTTCAGTTTTATTTTACACTTTCGTATGAGTTGTATGATCTAATAATGGCGAGGACTTTTGATTCCGAGGTCTTAGGTTGAGTGAAGGGTTTCACATGTCTACACAATTACACAATTACAGTCGCGACCTGCAGACAAAGCCTTCAGCCGGTGATCTATTTCATTGTTTAGCGCCTGTCTTCTACAAGGGCTTTCCATTGGGCCTCGAGTTGGCTCAAATGTGTGTCCCGCGGCCTTCGTGAGAACTCTCCATCTCTTTTAGAGGACATCCGCTGTCAGCTACATTCCTCTATGCCGGTGAGGGCGAAATGGGTTGATCGTTAATAGCGCTTACGGAGCTTACCTCTGTTACGCCATCTTCCTTTAAGCTCACCAAAAAAGATCGCCTTTTGCATGTGGTCATCCACCATGCGGGAGCAGCTGTCTATTGATAAGAAGTGCTTCTATACAGTCCACACCATCCTCCAGCATAACATGGCTGTTTGTAAGGTAGTCCTGCCAGCGTATACCCATTTCGGTGAGGAAGCACTTTTGATTGAAGCCTTCAAGCAGCCTTAGATGCCTTCGATAGAGCACCCAGGTCTCAGAGCCAGACAAAAGTGCGGTGAGAGTCACTGCTAGGTAGACTCTGAAGTTTGTAGGCAGGCGGAGTTGTTTATCCCGCCTCATTCTCGTTCAGAGGCATTCAAAAGCGTTACTTACCTTTGTGAAGCGGTATCCAACTACTCTTGAAAGTAGTGCGTCATTTTAAACCCAATATTTGATTCGGAAACAGTTTGGGATTATAACGAATTGGCAAATTTCTAAGACAACCTAGATCTAGAGTAATGTGCAACTCATGGGCGTAGCCAGGATTTTTTTCGGGAGGGGGGGTTGGGGGGGATTCCCCCCCCCATCCAAGAATTTATATATATATATATGTGTGTGTGTGTGTGTACATAATTAATCTTTATTACATTCTGACCCTTTCGGAAGACGTTTATTGTGCCCTAGAATAGATTCTTGCTGGAATTAGTGGAAATCTTGTAGACTCCCTTGCTAGCAAGGGGGTCTGGGAAAGCTCGCAGCGCTCCCCCAGCGCGGGGCGAAGCCCCGCCGCCGAGCACTATTTCTGGTATTGAAAGCCAACAAAATGCATATTCTGAGGTATCTACAGTGCATTATATTGCTATTAAAAAGTTTTATTTCAAAAACGTAATGTGCTATTCTTACTGACTTAGACCCTCTCGCGCAGTTCGGCGCATTTTCCGGCAAGCTGTTTCCGCAACTCTTATTTTGCGTAATTCATTTTGTCGGAGAATATGTCCCGCAAAACCTCATGCGACGCTCTGTCACAACCTTACTAAGGGTTCGACTCCCAATTCGGCATATGATTTCTTTGATTTAGACCCGATCTCTATAACTGACTCCTAAAATCTGTCATAGCCATCTTTGTTGAGCCACATTTAGTGTTTTTCAATTTCGGCAGAAGACTATTCACACTTTATTAATGGAGCCCAAGCCACTGGTATAAATGTGTAACCTTTCTTGACTACGCTCTTGGAATTACATGCCTGTATTTCGTTTTAGATTTTATATCGAAAAGGAAAGTTTTTTCGTCAAAATCATCTGTTGAGTGGTTTTAATTCAAAACCCCATTTAGCTACGATCATAGAATTTGGTGACTGTAGTTTGCTTTAAAATAATATTGAAGAGAGAGGTTTTCAACTTTAAACGATTTGTAGGGGAATTTTAAACTCAAAACCATCTGGAGGTGTTTTAAACTTTAAAGAAAAAGCCATCTGGAGGAGGGGGATATAAACTCAAAACCCCCTTTGGCTACGCTCACAGAATTTTGAGTGTGTAATTTGCTTTTTTTTATATTAAAGAGGAGGTTTATCGTAAATTTTGGAGGGGGTTTTAAAATCAAAATCTTTCTTAACTGTGCTGTTGGAATTTGGGAATTGTTATTTGCATTTTTTTTGTTTTGTTTTATAGAAGAGGGGGATTTAACTGCAAAAACCCCAGGTAGGGGGTTTAAAACTCAAAACCCGCTGTAGGGGGTTTTAAACTCAAACTCACCTAAAATAAACAAAATGAAATCAAAACTCAGTCACTTAGTTCCGTCCCCCCACCCTGCGGGGGGGGGATTTCATTCGTGGGAGGTAAGGGTGGTTGAACCCCTCCCCCCCCCGGCTACGCCCATGGTGCAAATGATCTTCTTTCATATTTGATCAAGAAGCCTTTTACGCGTGTGTTTTGGACTAATTAAATCGAAAAAAAACTTCTTTATATTCTTTAACTCTTTCTCTCCGCATGTATTGTCCCCGTTTCAAAGGGATTCTCTATTTGGCACACAGTAATATTTCAATCTCCTTTTTGTCACAGGTTCAATAACGTTTTCGTTTGCTATCTGAACATGTTTTATTTATTTTTATTTTATCTACAACTAAAGGCAAATGCATTCTGTTTTTATACAATCAAATATTAATTTCTTTTAATGAGTTCAAATCAACGATGGAAAACATTAACCATAGATAAACACCAAAACCTTAAGGACATAAATGAGCTTTTCATAGAAACTTTACACAACCTAAATTTAGATCAAATCATTAAAAAGCCAACTAGATTAAACAACACATTAGATCTCTTCTTAACCAACAGACTTGGATTAGAAGTTGATTATGATATTATCCCTGGTCTATCAGACCATGAGATCAAAAAATTCACAGTCAGATAAAAGCAGTAGCCAATACAAAAACCAAAAGAAAAATCTTACTCTGGAATAAATGTAACCTAACACAACAACACCAAGCTGCATTAAACTTTCAACAAACATTCTTATTAGAAAAAGACATTAACCAACCAGTCGATGACCTCTGGAATTTCATTAAAAACCATCTCAAAAGCATTATAGAAAATCATATACCAACTAAATACACATCAAACAAAATAAAAAAATGCTGGTTTAATAATAGACTAAAGAAGCTTTGTAAACAGAAGGAAAACCTATATAGAAAATTTAAAGAAACTAAGGCATAAAGAGTTTACAAAAAGTATATAAAAATTAAACACTTAACCCAAAAAGTAAGCAGACAGCTGCAGAGTAAATACATAAACAATGTAATATCTAAAGATAACAACGAAAACCTATGGTCATACATTAAGTCTAAGAAAATGGAAACAACAGGCATAGCGCCATTAAAAGATGAACATAACATAATACATAATGATAATAAAACTAAAGCAAACATCCTAAACAAATACTTTGCATCAGCATTCTCAGCCCCAGGAGACAAAGACATATTACTGAATTTGAACCAAGTAGACAACATAGAAGATGTAGTAGTACAATCCATTTAAAAACTATTAGCCAACACCAAACCCAATAAAGCGTCTGGACCTGATGGTATTCCAGCTAGATTACTCAAAGAACTAAGCAATGAGCTAGCCCCAGTGTTCAAAATACTATTTCAGGCTTCACTTAACCAGGGCAGAGTACCAAAGGACTGGAAAGAAGCTTATGTCACCCCCCTATTTAAAAAAGGAGAAAAATGTGACCCAGGAAACTACAGACCAGTATCACTTACCAGCATCACATGTAAAATCCTAGAACACATAATATGTAGCAACATCATAAACCACTTAGACAAACAAAATGTCCTCACACCATACCAACATGGCTTTAGGAAATATAGATCATGTGAAACACAACTAATAGGACTAATTGATGATTTTTCAAAAGGTTTAGATAATAGTGAACAAATAGATGCTATCTTACTAGATTTTTCTAAGGCTTTTGACAAAGTTCACCACCATAGTTTGCTTAAAAAATTAAAATGTTTTGGCATTAATGGTCCACTGCATCAGTGGATTAAAGATTTTCTGATAGGGAGAGAACAAACTGTAATAATAAATGGCTCTAAATCAACACCGATAACAATAAACTCAGGTGTACCTCAAGGAACAGTCTTGGGTCCACTACTATTTTTAATTTACATAAATGATTTACCAAATTGCATTACTTCAGGAACAAAAGTCAGATTATTTGTAGACGATTGCATAATATATAGAACAATAAAAACAACACAAGACACAGATAATTTACAAAGAGAATTAGATGAATTACAGAAATGGGAATCAAATTGGAGCATGTTTTTCCACCCAGAAAAATGTCAGTTGTTAAGAGTAACAAAAAAACTAAAACAAATTCATTCCACTTATCTTATTCATGACAAACCAATAACACAGACTAAAAACGCAAAATACTTAGGTGTTATAATAAATGAAAAACTGTCTTGGAATCCACATATTGATGAAACTATAAAAAAAATCAAACAAAGCATTAGGGTTTATTAAAAGAAATTTCTATAAATCAAATAAGAACTTAAAACTAAAATGTTATTTAACCTTGGTTAGGCCAATAATAGAATATGCATCCACCGTGTGGGACCCCCTCAACTCAAGAAAACATTAAGAAACTGGAACAAACACAAAATAGAGCAGTGAGATTCATAACAAACGAATATTCACACATAACCAGAGTAACACCTTTAGTAAAATCACTAAATTTAGGAAGCCTTCAGGACAGAAGACTCAAAAGTAAAGTAGCAATTATACATAAAACACTGAACCATAATCTTCAAATACAAAAACAAAATTTAATAAAATACTCTGAAAGACACAAAAATAAAGGCACATTCCTCATCCCATATGCTAGGACAAAATTGTACAAATACTCCTTCTTCCCTAGTGCTATTAGAGCATGGAATGGGTTGCCTGAGCTAGCCAGAAAAACCAGTGACTTGGCAAAATTTAAGTCATTGGTTAATATGCATGACTAAATGCATGACGCGTAGGACGTAATCATCTTCTTTTTAGAAGTAACGTCTGTATTATATAAGATAAGATAAGGAAAATTAAGGTTAAAACTAAGTGTAGGGTTTCTTATAGCTGAGGCGTACCAGCTGTGACCTATATTATTGCAACGACAACGCAAAGAAAGCCATTGTCTGTCCGGGTTGTATTATTTTTATTCTCACCTTCTTCTTTGTTTTTAAAATTTAAATTTTCAGAATTATCTCCCATGGCATACCATTTGAACAGCTGTTTCTTTCTGAAGCCTCTTGCTGCCAAAGTGATCTCCTCAGTGACTTGCCCCTGTACATCTCTTCTCTTGAACCCCCACTGTTACGTCAGCATACTGTAAAGCTTAGAACATAAATATAGACTTGTATATAAGGTTGTCCCGACATACAGGAAAAGGTGTACTACTCAGTGTAGAAGTTTTGAAAAATAAGTAATACCTCTACGCTGTGTCCTTAACGACATTTATTAAAACTGTTTTTTCCCTCAATGTTGTAGGACTTGCCGTACTGAGCACTTCTGTATGATTCTTACAACAGTAAAAACTTATATCATCTGTAAAATGCTGATATAAACTATTGAGATAACAAATTCTTGTTCTGTTTGTTGTCAATCGATCAATGGTTATTGATTAAACCTGCTCGATCATCTTTTTGTTTTCTATATATATATATATATATATATATATATCCTACAGCATCAAAGTATTTTCTTCAGCCTACAGAAAGCACTAATGATGTCACATTAAGCTAATTTTTGAAAGGCTTTCAATGTAAAACCCCGACTTACGCCAAGATGGCTGACAGGTGGTGCGGTGTTCTCGCTGGAGTGTCATTCGGTTGTTCGATGGTCTCGGGATCAAACCCTGTCCGCTGCCATCCCATCTTCGGGAGGTTTGGACTAAGAAAAAGATTATATCTTACTCCGAAACTTGCAAAACATTTTACGAAACATTTTTACACATATTTTTATTTTCTAATAATGCAACTCTATGGGCAGATGATGTTAAGGTCATCTGTTTCATTGGCCAACAGTTAACGAGCAGGGTGTCATGTGGCCAGCACAACGACAAACCAATGACAAACCAACTTTACTTTCCCCAACTAAAGTCAGGTACCCATTAGAGTTGGGTGGACTCATGGAGGCCCTAAAAACCCCAAAATTAAAAAATCCCAGTCTTCATCGAGATTTAAACCCAGGATCCCAGGTTCGAAAGCCAAGCGCTTAACCAATCAGCCACCGCGCCCCTGACAACAACTGTATACAGTAGGCATACAGAGTTACAGACTGTAGATGTTAAGTTATGTTATAAATTATTTATGTTTCTTCAAAAGAGGAGATACTTACGTTATACGTTGTCTGGTATTAGTAATGCACTATTTACTCATCGTGTACAGTAGAACGTCGTTTATCCGAACGTTTATTATCCGGAGCGTCAAATATCCGGACCAGTTTTTTTTTTTTTTTTTTATCAACCACATGTACTGTGATGCACATATACTGTATGAATACGAAAAATAAGTGATTATTTTCCACAATAAAGGTAAAATTGCGACATTTGTCACCTATTTTGCTCGTTCTTCACGCACGTGTCCCGCATGTGATGATTTTCAATATTCGTATAGTGTCCGGTTGCATATACTGCATGGATCGCTTCGGTTTTCGGTTATCCGAACAATCGCGTATCCGAACGGTGTCCGGTCCCAATTGAGTCGGATAAACGACGTTCTACTGTACTTCGTAGAAAGGTCATCTGTTTTTGTGGCCCACAATCAACAAGGGGATCATGCGGCCAGCACAACGTCCAACCGCCTTTACTTTTACCCAACTAATGCCAGATACCCATAAGAACTAGGTGGACTCAGAGAATCCCTGAGGATCCCGACATTAAAAATCTTAGCTTACACAAGATTCGAACCCGGGAACCCTTATTACGGAAGCCAAGCGCTTACCACTTTGCCCTCTTTTACTGAGTATTTAACTACACATTTTCATCTTAGAGGTGGAAGAAAAAAAAAAGGAGCCAGCAAAGTCATGTTGCTCTGGTTAAAAAAACTTATTTCAGTGACGTCAATCTCATGAATCTAATATAACTGTTAGTCTAGGGAAAAAAGTTAGCATAGGTTAAACCTTTAGTGCCGGCATTAGATCTAAATTAGCATTTAGTTTAGGAAAAAAAATAAGCATATGTTAAACTTTTAGTGCCGGCATTAGATCTAAATTAGCGGTTTGTTTAGGGAAAAAAAGCTAAGCATAGGTTAAACTTATAGAGCCAGCATCAGATCTAAATAAGCGTTTAGTTGAGGAAAAAATAGGAAGGAATAGGTTAAACTTTAACTGCTGGCATCAGATCTACATTAGCATTTAGTTTAGGTGAAAAAGTTAGCATAGGTTAAACTTTTAGTGCCGGCATAAATTCTAAATTAGCGTTTAGTTTAGGAAAAAAAGTTAGCATAGGTTAAGACTTTAAAAAGAGCGAGGACAAATATGGCCGACAAAATAGCTCAGAAAAATATATTTCAGACATTTTGAAAGAAATACTTTAAATATCGAAAATTTTGGATAGAGCCAATCTTATTTTTGTTTTATTGTAATCATTATTTTTCAGTCATTTTGCAGGAAACACTTTACATATCTTAAAACATAAATATGCAAACATTAAGAAAAACTTATCATAAACTAAAATGAATAATTTCAAAATATAACATTTTTTTTACATTCCAAAACTTTACTTTGTAACTAGTCAACTTGATTTATATATACACACACACACAAACTTTTACAAAGTTTAATTGTAGGAAAAGTCACTTAGAAATTCCATCACTTCTTGAACTTTCAAAATCCTATTTTTAGCAAGTTATGTATTTTAAACATTGGTGAAAAAGGGTAATGATATAAAATTTTAAAAAGAGATGGAGACATCAACAAAAAATACTGCCCAGCACAACCCGGTACTTGTATACACATCATATATAAGTCCGCGCTATTTTGTCTTGTGCTATTTTGTTATCGGATTTCGCAGACATATGTCTGTTGAAGATATAAAAGTGTCTAGACCTCTAGAAAAATTTAACTCTCATTCTCCTAATTAACGATACGATCTCATTAAATAAAATTACTTTCTGGTTTTATAAACTTTAATTTGTGATATTAAAAGAGCATGCATTCTCTTAAAATTCTATTCCTAAAGTTTTCTGATTAGAAACAAAAATGAATTTATTTATTACAAGGTACAAATGAACAATTCTGTCAGAACGAGGGAAAAAACTTACGGAGATAAAGAGTTAAGGTCTTTATTATCAGAACATCAGTCAGTCTTTAGCACAGCTTCTTCTCTTTCCGTAGACTTGGGTTAAACTCCGCTGTATCTTGTAAGATAAGATAATGTCAACATCCCTTCTAGGTCTAGTCTTAGAGCACGAGCCAGAACAATACTTTGAACAATCTATATATAATTTAGATGGGAATTTAAGATAATTGTTTTTTTAATTCATACCGGTAAATCCTATGAACTACTTGGAGGTTCGCGCGCGACGCCTTTAAGTCAGACAACTACTACAGATGACTAGGGGGGAAGGGGAACACGATGCAACCACACCTACAGATTATATCTAAAACATCATAACAAATAAAACTTACAATGACAACACACCAGTATCCAGCTACAGACAGCGCATCACCTGCTCGCAGTACACTACATTAACATTAGGTACCAGCTTTCTTTACGAAACCAACGCAATTTGCAGGACATCATTAGGCCCCACTAAAACCTTCATCAATCGTTAGATTCATCAAATCATTAATTAAATAGCTAGGTAGATTTTAGGGTCAGATAGGTCATTTCATCAATTCATTAGGTTCATGACATTAGGCATACATTAGCTCCTTTCTACTAACAAAACTTGCATGCGCACATGAAAATTTTCAGCTTTAGGTTAGGCTTAGTGTAGGAAAATAAGTTAGCATAATTTAAACCTTTAGGTCCAGCATTAAATCTAAATTAGCGGTTAGTATAGGAAAAAAGCTAGGCATAGGTGAAATTTATAGTCCGGATTAGATCTAAATTTGCATTAGGTTTAGGTAAAAAAGTTAGCATAGGTTAAAATTTTAGTGCTGGCATCAGATCTAAATTAACTGTTAGAGTAGGAAAACAAGTTAGCATAGGTTAAACTTTTAGTGCCGGCATCAGATCTTAATTAGCGATTTGTTTAGGAAAAAAAAAGCTAAGCATAGGTTAAACTTATAGAGCCAGCATCAGATCTAAATAAGCGTTTAGTTGAGGAAAAAAAAGGAAGGAATAGGTTAAACTTTAACTGCTGGCATCAGATCTACATTAGCATTTAGTTTAGGTGAAAAAGTTAGCATAGGTTAAACTTTTAGTGCCGGCTTCAGATCTAATATAACTGTTAGTCTAGGGAAAAAAGTTAGCATAGGTTAAACCTTTAGTGCCGGCATTAGATCTAAATTAGCATTTAGTTTAGGAAAAAAAGTAAGCATATGTTAAACTTTTAGTGCCGGCATTAGATCTAAATTAGCGGTTTGTTTAGGGAAAAAAAGCTAAGCATAGGTTAAACTTATAGAGCCAGCATCAGATCTAAATAAGCGTTTAGTTGAGGAAAAAAAAGGAAGGAATAGGTTAAACTTTAACTGCTGGCATCAGATCTACATTAGCATTTAGTTTAGGTGAAAAAGTTAGCATAGGTTAAACATTTAGTGCCGGCAAAAATTCTAAATTAGCGTTTAGTTTAGGAAAAAAAGTTAGCATAGGTTAAGACTTTAAAAAGAGCGAGGACAAATATGGCCGACAAAACAGCTCAGAAAAATATATTTCAGAAATTTTGAAAGAAATACTTTAAATATCGAAAATTTTGGATAGAGCCAATCTTATTTTTGTTTTATTGTAATCATTATTTTTCAGTCATTTTGCAGGAAACACTTTACATATCTTAAAACATAAATATGCAAACATTAAGAAAAACTTATCATAAACTAAAATGAATAATTTCAAAATATAACATTTTTTTTACATTCCAAAACTTTACTTTGTAACTAGTCAACTTGATTTATATATACACACACACACAAACTTTTACAAAGTTTAATTGTAGGAAAAGTCACTTAGAAATTCCATCACTGCTTGAACGGGGTCATCGCATTTCAAAATCCTATTTTTAGCAAGTTATGTATTTTAAACATTGGTGAAAAAGGGTAATGATATAAAATTTAAAAAAAAGATGGAGACATCAACAAAAATGCTGCCCAGCACAACCCGGTACTTGTATACACATCATATATAAGTCCGCGCTATTTTGTCTTGTGCTACTTTGTTATCGGATTTCGCAGACATATGTCTGTTGTAGATATAAAAGTGTCTAGACCTCTAGAAAAATTTAACTCTCATTCTCCTAATTAACGATACGATCTCATTAAATAAAATTACTTTCTGGTTTTATAAACTTTAATTTGTGATATTAAAAGAGCATGCATTCTCTTAAAATTCTATTCCTAAAGTTTTCTGATTAGAAACAAAAATGAATTTATTTATTACAAGGTACAAATGAACAATTCTGTCAGAACGAGGGAAAAAACTTACGGAGATAAAGAGTTAAGGTCTTTATTATCAGAACATCAGTCAGTCTTTAGCACAGCTTCTTCTCTTTCCGTAGACTTGGGTTAAACTCCGCTGTATCTTGTAAGATAAGATAATGTCAACATCCCTTCTAGGTCTAGTCTTAGAGCACGAGCCAGAACAATACTTTGAACAATCTATATATAATTTAGATGGGAATTTAAGATAATTGTTTTTTTAATTCATACCGGTAAATCCTGTGAACTACTTGGAGGTTCGCGCGCGACGCCTTTAAGTCAGACAACTACTACAGATGACTAGGGGGGAAGGGGAACACGATGCAACCACACCTACAGATTATATCTAAAACATCATAACAAATAAAACTTACAATGACAACACACCAGTATCCAGCTACAGACAGCGCATCACCTGCTCGCAGTACACTACATTAACATTAGGTACCAGCTTTCTTTACGAAACCAACGCAATTTGCAGGACATCATTAGGCCCCACTAAAACCTTCATCAATCGTTAGATTCATCAAATCATTAATTAAATAGCTAGGTAGATTTTAGGGTCAGATAGGTCATTTCATCAATTCATTAGGTTCATGACATTAGGCATACATTAGCTCCTTTCTACTAACAAAACTTGCATGCGCACATGAAAATTTTCAGCTTTAGGTTAGGCTTAGTGTAGGAAAATAAGTTAGCATAATTTAAACCTTTAGGTCTTGCATTAAATCTAAATTAGCTGTTAGTATAGGAAAAAAAGCTAGGCATATGTTAAATTTATAGTGCCGCCTTCCGATCTAAATTAGCGGTTAGTATAGGAAAAAAGCTAGGCATAGGTGAAATTTATAGTCCGGCATTAGATCTAAATTTGCATTAGGTTTAGGTAAAAAAGTTAGCATAGGTTAAAATTTTTAGTGCTGGCATCAGATCTAAATTAACTGTTAGAGTAGGAAAACAAGTTAGCATAGGTTAAACTTTTAGTGCCGGCATCAGATCTTAATTAGCGATTTGTTTAGGAAAAAAAAAGCTAAGCATAGGTTAAACTTATAGAGCCAGCATCAGATCTAAATAAGCGTTTAGTTGAGGAAAAAAAAGGAAGGAATAGGTTAAACTTTAACTGCTGGCATCAGATCTACATTAGCATTTAGTTTAGGTGAAAAAGTTAGCATAGGTTGAACTTTTAGTGCCGGCTTCAGATCTAATATAACTGTTAGTCTAGGAAAAAAAAGTTAGCATAGGTTAAACCTTTAGTGCCGGCATTAGATCTAAATTAGCATTTAGTTTAGGAAAAAAAGTAAGCATATGTTAAACTTTTAGTGCCGGCATTAGATCTAAATTAGCGGTTTGTTTAGGGAAAAAAAGCTAAGCATAGGTTAAACTTATAGAGCCAGCATCAGATCTAAATAAGCGTTTAGTTGAGGAAAAAAAAGGAAGGAATAGGTTAAACTTTAACTGCTGGCATCAGATCTACATTAGCATTTAGTTTAGGTGAAAAAGTTAGCATAGGTTAAACATTTAGTGCCGGCATAAATTCTAAATTAGCGTTTAGTTTAGGAAAAAAAGTTAGCATAGGTTAAGACTTTAAAAAGAGCGAGGACAAATATGGCCGACAAAACAGCTCAGAAAAATATATTTCAGACATTTTGAAAGAAATACTTTAAATATCGAAAATTTTGGATAGAGCCAATCTTATTTTTGTTTTATTGTAATCATTATTTTTCAGTCATTTTGCAGGAAACACTTTACATATCTTAAAACATAAATATGCAAACATTAAGAAAAACTTATCATAAACTAAAATGAATAATTTCAAAATATAACATTTTTTTTACATTCCAAAACTTTACTTTGTAACTAGTCAACTTGATTTATATATACACACACACACAAACTTTTACAAAGTTTAATTGTAGGAAAAGTCACTTAGAAATTCCATCACTGCTTGAACGGGGTCATCGCATTTCAAAATCCTATTTTTAGCAAGTTATGTATTTTAAACATTGGTGAAAAAGGGTAATGATATAAAATTTAAAAAAAAGATGGAGACATCAACAAAAATGCTGCCCAGCACAACCCGGTACTTGTATACACATCATATATAAGTCCGCGCTATTTTGTCTTGTGCTACTTTGTTATCGGATTTCGCAGACATATGTCTGTTGTAGATATAAAAGTGTCTAGACCTCTAGAAAAATTTAACTCTCATTCTCCTAATTAACGATACGATCTCATTAAATAAAATTACTTTCTGGTTTTATAAACTTTAATTTGTGATATTAAAAGAGCATGCATTCTCTTAAAATTCTATTCCTAAAGTTTTCTGATTAGAAACAAAAATGAATTTATTTATTACAAGGTACAAATGAACAATTCTGTCAGAACGAGGGAAAAAACTTACGGAGATAAAGAGTTAAGGTCTTTATTATCAGAACATCAGTCAGTCTTTAGCACAGCTTCTTCTCTTTCCGTAGACTTGGGTTAAACTCCGCTGTATCTTGTAAGATAAGATAATGTCAACATCCCTTCTAGGTCTAGTCTTAGAGCACGAGCCAGAACAATACTTTGAACAATCTATATATAATTTAGATGGGAATTTAAGATAATTGTTTTTTTAATTCATACCGGTAAATCCTATGAACTACTTGGAGGTTCGCGCGCGACGCCTTTAAGTCAGACAACTACTACAGATGACTAGGGGGGAAGGGGAACACGATGCAACCACACCTACAGATTATATCTAAAACATCATAACAAATAAAACTTACAATGACAACACACCAGTATCCAGCTACAGACAGCGCATCACCTGCTCGCAGTACACTACATTAACATTAGGTACCAGCTTTCTTTACGAAACCAACGCAATTTGCAGGACATCATTAGGCCCCACTAAAACCTTCATCAATCGTTAGATTCATCAAATCATTAATTAAATAGCTAGGTAGATTTTAGGGTCAGATAGGTCATTTCATCAATTCATTAGGTTCATGACATTAGGCATACATTAGCTCCTTTCTACTTACAAAACTTGCATGCGCACATGAAAATTTTCAGCTTTAGGTTAGGCTTAGTGTAGGAAAATAAGTGAGCATAATTTAAACTTTTAGTTCCAGCATTAGATCTAAATTAGCTGTTAGTATAGGAAAAAAAGCTAGGCATATGTTAAATTTATAGTGCCGCCTTCCGATCTAAATTAGCGGTTAGTATAGGAAAAAAGCTAGGCATAGGTGAAATTTATAGTCCGGCATTAGATCTAAATTTGCATTAGGTTTAGGTAAAAAAGTAAGCATAGGTTAAAATTTTAGTGCTGGCATCAGATCTAAATTAACTGTTAGAGTAGGAAAACAAGTTAGCATAGGTTAAACTTTTAGTGCCGGCATCACATCTAAATTAGCGGTTTGTTTAGAAAAAAAAGCTAAGCATAGGTTAAACTTATAGAGCCAGCATCAGATCTAAATAAGCGTTTAGTTGAGGAAAAAAAAGGAAGGAATAGGTTAAACTTTAACTGCTGGCATCAGATCTACATTAGCATTTAGTTTAGGTAAAAAAGTTAGCATAGGTTAAACTTTTAGTGCCAACATAAACTCTAAATTAGCGTTTAGTTTAGAAAAAAAGTTAGCATAGGTTAAACTTTTAGTTCCAGCATCAGATCTAAATTAGCGGTTAGTATAGGAATAAAAGCTAGGCATATGTTAAATTTATAGTGCCGCCTTCCGATCTAAATTAACGGTTAGTATAGGAAAAAAATGTTAGCATAGGTTAAACTTTTAGTACGGGCTTCAGATCTAATATAACTGTTAGTCTAGGGAAAAAAGTTAGCATAGGTTAAACCTTTAGTGCCGGCATTAGATCTAAATTAAGCATTTAGTTTAGGAAAAAAAGTAAGCATATGTTAAACTTTTAGTGCCGGCATTAGATCTAAATTAGCGGTTTGTTTAGGGAAAAAAAGCTAAGCATAGGTTAAACTCATAGAGCCAGCATCAGATCTAAATAAGCGTTTAGTTGAGGAAAAAAAAGGAAGGAATAGGTTAAACTTTAACTGCTGGCATCAGATCTACATTAGCATTTAGTTTAGGTGAAAAAGTTAGCATAGGTTAAACTTTTAGTGCCAACATAAACTCTAAATTAGCGTTTAGTATAGGAATAAAAGCTAGGCATATGTTAAATTTATAGTGCCGCCTTCCGATCTAAATTAACGGTTAGTATAGGAAAAAAATGTTAGCATAGGTTAAACTTTTAGTACGGGCTTCAGATCTAATATAACTGTTAGTGTAGGGAAAAAAGTTAGCATAGGTTAAACCTTTAGTGTCGGCATTAGATCTAAATTAGCATTTAGTTTAGGAAAAAAAGTAAGCATATGTTAAACTTTTAGTGCCGGCATTAGATCTAAATTAGCGGTTTGTTTAGGGAAAAAAAGCTAAGCATAGGTTAAACTTATAGAGCCAGCATCAGATCTAAATAAGCGTTTAGTTGAGGAAAAAAAGGAAGGAATAGGTTAAACTTTAACTGCTGGCATCAGATCTACATTAGCATTTAGTTTAGGTGAAAAAGTTAGCATAGGTTAAGACTTTAAAAAGAGCGAGGACAAAAATGGCCGACAAAATAGCTCAGAAAAATATATTTCAGACATTTTGAAAGAAATACTTTAAATATCGAAAATTTTGGATAGAGCCAATCTTATTTTTGTTTTATTGTAATCATTATTTATCAGTCATTTTGCAGGAAACACTTTACATATCTTTAAACATAAATATGCAAACATTAAGAAAATCTTATCATAAACTAAAATGAATAATTTCAAAATATAACATTTTTTTTACATTCCAAAACTTTACTATGAAACTAGTCAACTAGATTTATATATATACACACACACAAACTTTTACAAAGTTTAATTGTAGGAAAAGTCACTTAGAAATTCCATCACTTCTTGAACTTTCAAAATCCTATTTTTAGCAAGTTATGTATTTTAAACATTGGTTAAAAAGGGTAATGATATAAAATTTAAAAAAAAGATGGAGACATCAACAAAAAATGCTGCCCAGCACAACCCGGTACTTGTATACACATCATATATAAGTCCGCGCTATTTTGTCTTGTGCTATTTTGTTATCGGATTTCGCAGACATATGTCTGTTGAAGATATAAAAGTGTCTAGACGTCTAGAAAAATTTAACTCTTTCTCTCCTAATGAACGATACGATCTCATTAAATAAAATTACTTTCTGGTTTTATAAACTTTAATTTGTGATATTAAAAGAGCATGCATTCTCTTCAAATTCTATTCCTAAAGTTTTCTGATTAGAAACAAAAATGAATTTATTTATTACAAGGTACAAATGAACAATTCTGTCAGAACGAGGGAAAAAACTTACGGAGATAAAGAGTTAAGGTCTTTATTATCAGAACATCAGTCAGTCTTTAGCACAGCTTCTTCTCTTTCCGTAGACTTGGGTTAAACTCCGCTGTATCTTGTAAGATAAGATAATGTCAACATCCCTTCTAGGTCTAGTCTTAGAGCACGAGCCAGAACAATACTTTGAACAATCTATATATAATTTAGATGGGAATTTAAGATAATTGTTTTTTTAATTCATACCGGTAAATCCTATGAACTACTTGGAGGTTCGCGGGCGACGCCTTTAAGTCAGACAACTACTACACATGACTAGGGGGGAAGGGGAACACGATGCAACCACACCTACAGATTATATCTAAAACATCATAACAAATAAAACTTACAATGACAACACACCAGTATCCAGCTACAGACAGCGCATCACCTGCTCGCAGTACACTACATTAACATTAGGTACCAGCTTTCTTTACGAAACCAACGCAATTTGCAGGACATCATTAGGCCCCACTAAAACCTTCATCAATCGTTAGATTCATCAAATCATTAATTAAATAGCTAGGTAGATTTTAGGGTCAGATAGGTCATTTCATCAATTCATTAGGTTCATGACATTAGGCATACATTAGCTCCTTTCTACTTACAAAACTTGCATGCGCACATGAAAATTTTTAGCTTTAGGTTAGGCTTAGTGTAGGAAAATAAGTTAGCATAATTTAAACTTTTAGTTCCAGCATTAAATCTAAATTAGCTGTTAGTATAGGAAAAAAAGCTAGGCATATGTTAAATTTATAGTGCCGCCTTCCGATCTAAATTAGCGGTTAGTATAGGAAAAAAGCTAGGCATAGGTGAAATTTATAGTCCGGCATTAGATCTAAATTTGCATTAGGTTTAGGTAAAAAAGTTAGCATAGGTTAAAATTTTAGTGCTGGCATCAGATCTAAATTAACTGTTAGAGTAGGAAAACAAGTTAGCATAGGTTAAACTTTAAATGCCGGCATCAGATCTTAATTAGCGATTTGTTTAGGAAAAAAAAAGCTAAGCATAGGTTAAACTTATAGAGCCAGCATCAGATCTAAATAAGCGTTTAGTTGAGGAAAAAAAAGGAAGGAATAGGCTAAACTTTAACTGCTGGCATCAGATCTACATTAGCATTTAGTTTAGGTGAAAAAGTTAGCATAGGTTAAACTTTTAGTGCCGGCTTCAGATTTAATATATTTATTAGTCTAGGGAAAAAAGTTAGCATAGGTTAAACCTTTAGTGCCGGCATTAGATCTAAATTAGCATTTAGTTTAGGAAAAAAAGTAAGCATATGTTAAACTTTTAGTGCCGGCATTAGATCTAAATTAGCGGTTTGTTTAGGGAAAAAAAGCTAAGCATAGGTTAAACTTATAGAGCCAGCATCAGATCTAAATAAGCGTTTAGTTGAGGAAAAAAAAGGAAGGAATAGGTTAAACTTTAACTGCTGGCATCAGATCTACATTAGCATTTAGTTTAGGTGAAAAAGTTAGCATAGGTTAAACTTTTAGTGCCGGCATAAATTCTAAATTAGCGTTTAGTTTAGGAAAAAAAGTTAGCATAGGTTAAGACTTTAAAAAGAGCGAGGACACATATGGCCGACAAAATAGCTCAGAAAAATATATTTCAGACATTTTGAAAGAAATACTTTAAATATCGAAAATTTTGGATAGAGCCAATCTTATTTTTGTTTTATTGTAATCATTATTTTTCAGTCATTTTGCAGAAAACACTTTACATATCTTTAAACATAAATATGCAAACATTAAGAAAAACTTATCATAAACTAAAATGAATAATTTCAAAATATAACATTTTTTTTACATTCCAGAACTTTACTTTGAAACTAGTCAACTTGATTTATATATACACACACACACAAACTTTTACAAAGTTTAATTGTAGGAAAAGTCACTTAGAAATTCCATCACTGCTTGAACGGGGTCATCGCATTTCAAAATCCTATTTTTAGCAAGTTATGTATTTTAAACATTGGTTAAAAAGGGTAATGATATAAAATTTAAAAAAAAGATGGAGACATCAACAAAAAATGCTGCCCAGCACAACCCGGTACTTGTATACACATCATATATAAGTCCGCGCTATTTTGTCTTGTGCTATTTTGTTATCGGATTTCGCAGACATATGTCTGTTGAAGATATAAAAGTGTCTAGACGTCTAGAAAAATTTAACTCTCTCTCTCCTAATGAACGATACGATCTCATTAAATAAAATTACTTTCTGGTTTTATAAACTTTAATTTGTGATATTAAAAGAGCATGCATTCTCTTCAAATTCTATTCCTAAAGTTTTCTGATTAGAAACAAAAATGAATTTATTTATTACAAGGTACAAATGAACAATTCTGTCAGAACGAGGGAAAAAACTTACGGAGATAAAGAGTTAAGGTCTTTATTATCAGAACATCAGTCAGTCTTTAGCACAGCTTCTTCTCTTTCCGTAGACTTGGGTTAAACTCCGCTGTATCTTGTAAGATAAGATAATGTCAACATCCCTTCTAGGTCTAGTCTTAGAGCACGAGCCAGAACAATACTTTGAACAATCTATATATAATTTAGATGGGAATTTAAGATAATTGTTTTTTTAATTCATACCGGTAAATCCTATGAACTACTTGGAGGTTCGCGGGCGACGCCTTTAAGTCAGACAACTACTACACATGACTAGGGGGGAAGGGGAACACGATGCAACCACACCTACAGATTATATCTAAAACATCATAACAAATAAAACTTACAATGACAACACACCAGTATCCAGCTACAGACAGCGCATCACCTGCTCGCAGTACACTACATTAACATTAGGTACCAGCTTTCTTTACGAAACCAACGCAATTTGCAGGACATCATTAGGCCCCACTAAAACCTTCATCAATCGTTAGATTCATCAAATCATTAATTAAATAGCTAGGTAGATTTTAGGGTCAGATAGGTCATTTCATCAATTCATTAGGTTCATGACATTAGGCATACATTAGCTCCTTTCTACTTACAAAACTTGCATGCGCACATGAAAATATTCAGCTTTAGGTTAGGCTTAGTGTAGGAAAATAAGTTAGCATAATTTAAACTTTTAGTTCCAGCATTAGATCTAAATTAGCGGTTAGTATAGGAAAAAAAGCTAGGCATATGTTAAATTTATAGTGCCGCCTTCCGATCTAAATTAGCGGTTATTATAGGAAAAAAAGCTAGGCATAGGTGAAATTTATAGTGCCGCCTTCCGATCTAAATTAGCGGTTAGTATAGGAAAAAAAGCTAGGCATATGTTAAATTTATAGTGCCGCCTTCCGATCTAAATTAGCGGTTAGTATAGGAAAAAAAGCTAGGCATATGTTAAATTTACAGTGCCGCCTTCCGATCTAAATTAGCGGTTAGTATAGGAAAAAAGCTAGGCATAGGTGAAATTTATAGTCCGGCATTAGATCTAAATTTGCATTAGGTTTAGGTAAAAAAGTTAGCATAGGTTAAAATTTTAGTGCTGGCATCAGATCTAAATTAACTGTTAGAGTAGGAAAACAAGTTAGCATAGGTTAAACTTTTAGTGCCGGCATCAGATCTAAATTAGCGGTTTGTTTAGGAAAAAAAAAGCTAAGCATAGGTTAAACTTATAGAGCCAGCATCAGATCTAAATAAGCGTTTAGTTGAGGAAAAAAAAGGAAGGAATAGGCTAAACTTTAACTGCTGGCATCAGATCTACATTAGCATTTAGTTTAGGTGAAAAAGTTAGCATAGGTTAAACTTTTAGTGCCGGCTTCAGATCTAATATATTTATTAGTCTAGGGAAAAAAGTTAGCATAGGTTAAACCTTTAGTGCCGGCATTAGATCTAAATTAGCATTTAGTTTAGGAAAAAAAGTAAGCATATGTTAAACTTTTAGTGCCGGCATTAGATCTAAATTAGCGGTTTGTTTAGGGAAAAAAAGCTAAGCATAGGTTAAACTTATAGAGCCAGCATCAGATCTAAATAAGCGTTTAGTTGAGGAAAAAAAAGGAAGGAATAGGTTAAACTTTAACTGCTGGCATCAGATCTACATTAGCATTTAGTTTAGGTGAAAAAGTTAGCATAGGTTAAACTTTTAGTGCCGGCATAAATTCTAAATTAGCGTTTAGTTTAGGAAAAAAAGTTAGCATAGGTTAAGACTTTAAAAAGAGCGAGGACACATATGGCCGACAAAATAGCTCAGAAAAATATATTTCAGACATTTTGAAAGAAATACTTTAAATATCGAAAATTTTGGATAGAGCCAATCTTATTTTTGTTTTATTGTAATCATTATTTTTCAGTCATTTTGCGGAAAACACTTTACATATCTTTAAACATAAATATGCAAACATTAAGAAAAACTTATCATAAACTAAAATGAATAATTTCAAAATATAACATTTTTTTTACATTCCAAAACTTTACTTTGAAACTAGTCAACTTGATTTATATATACACACACACACAAACTTTTACAAAGTTTAATTGTAGGAAAAGTCACTTAGAAATTCCATCACTGCTTGAACGGGGTCATCGCATTTCAAAATCCTATTTTTAGCAAGTTATGTATTTTAAACATTGGTTAAAAAGGGTAATGATATAAAATTTAAAAAAAAGATGGAGACATCAACAAAAAATGCTGCCCAGCACAACCCGGTACTTGTATACACATCATATATAAGTCCGCGCTATTTTGTCTTGTGCTATTTTGTTATCGGATTTCGCAGACATATGTCTGTTGAAGATATAAAAGTGTCTAGACCTCTAAAAAAATTTAACTCTCTCTCTCCTAATGAACGATACGATCTCATTAAATAAAATTACTTTCTGGTTTTATAAACTTTAATTTGTGATATTAAAAGAGCATGCATTCTCTTCAAATTCTATTCCTAAAGTTTTCTGATTAGAAACAAAAATGAATTTATTTATTACAAGGTACAAATGAACAATTCTGTCAGAACGAGGGAAAAAACTTACGGAGATAAAGAGTTAAGGTCTTTATTATCAGAACATCAGTCAGTCTTTAGCACAGTATCTTGTAAGATAAGATAATGTCAACATCCCTTCTAGGTCTAGTCTTAGAGCACGAGCCAGAACAATACTTTGAACAATCTATATATAATTTAGATGGGAATTTAAGATAATTGTTTTTTTAATTCATACCGGTAAATCCTATGAACTACTTGGAGGTTCGCGCGCGTCGCCTTTAAGTCAGACAACTACTACAGATGACTAGGGGGGAAGGGGAACACGATGCAACCACACCTACAGATTATATCTAAAACATCATAACAAATAAAACTTACAATGACAACACACCAGTATCCAGCTACAGACAGCGCATCACCTGCTCGCAGTACACTACATTAACATTAGGTACCAGCTTTCTTTACGAAACCAACGCAATTTGCAGGACATCATTAGGCCCCACTAAAACCTTCATCATACGTTAGATTCATCAAATCATTAATTAAATAGCTAGGTAGATTTTAGGGTCAGATAGGTCATTTCATCAATTCATTAGGTTCATGACATTAGGCATACATTAGCTCCTTTCTACTTACAAAACTTGCATGCGCACATGAAAATTTTTAGCTTTAGGTTAGGCTTAGTGTAGGAAAATAAGTTAGCATAATTTAAACTTTTAGTTCCAGCATTAGATCTAAATTAGCTGTTAGTATAGGAAAAAAAGCTAGGCATATGTTAAATTTATAGTGCCGCCTTCCGATCTAAATTAGCGGTTAGTATAGGAAAAAAGCTAGGCATAGGTGAAATTTATAGTCCGGCATTAGATCTAAATTTGCATTAGGTTTAGGTAAAAAAGTTAGCATAGGTTAAAATTTTAGTGCTGGCATCAGATCTAAATTAACTGTTAGAGTAGGAAAACAAGTTAGCATAGGTTAAACTTTAAATGCCGGCATCAGATCTTAATTAGCGATTTGTTTAGGAAAAAAAAAGCTAAGCATAGGTTAAACTTATAGAGCCAGCATCAGATCTAAATAAGCGTTTAGTTGAGGAAAAAAAAGGAAGGAATAGGCTAAACTTTAACTGCTGGCATCAGATCTACATTAGCATTTAGTTTAGGTGAAAAAGTTAGCATAGGTTAAACTTTTAGTGCCGGCTTCAGATCTAATATATTTATTAGTCTAGGGAAAAAAGTTAGCATAGGTTAAACCTTTAGTGCCGGCATTAGATCTAAATTAGCATTTAGTTTAGGAAAAAAAGTAAGCATATGTTAAACTTTTAGTGCCGGCATTAGATCTAAATTAGCGGTTTGTTTAGGGAAAAAAAGCTAAGCATAGGTTAAACTTATAGAGCCAGCATCAGATCTAAATAAGCGTTTAGTTGAGGAAAAAAAAGGAAGGAATAGGTTAAACTTTAACTGCTGGCATCAGATCTACATTAGCATTTAGTTTAGGTGAAAAAGTTAGCATAGGTTAAACTTTTAGTGCCGGCATAAATTCTAAATTAGCGTTTAGTTTAGGAAAAAAAGTTAGCATAGGTTAAGACTTTAAAAAGAGCGAGGACACATATGGCCGACAAAATAGCTCAGAAAAATATATTTTAGACATTTTGAAAGAAATACTTAAAATATCGAAAATTTTGGATAGAGCCAATCTTATTTTTGTTTTATTGTAATCATTATTTTTCAGTCATTTTGCAGAAAACACTTTACATATCTTTAAACATAAATATGCAAACATTAAGAAAAACTTATCATAAACTAAAATGAATAATTTCAAAATATAACATTTTTTTTACATTCCAAAACTTTACTTTGAAACTAGTCAACTTGATTTATATATACACACACACACAAACTTTTACAAAGTTTAATTGTAGGAAAAGTCACTTAGAAATTCCATCACTGCTTGAACGGGGTCATCGCATTTCAAAATCCTATTTTTAGCAAGTTATGTATTTTAAACATTGGTTAAAAAGGGTAATGATATAAAATTTTAAAAAAAGATGGAGACATCAACAAAAAATGCTGCCCAGCACAACCCGGTACTTGTATACACATCATATATAAGTCCGCGCTATTTTGTCTTGTGCTATTTTGTTATCGGATTTCGCAGACATATGTCTGTTGAAGATATAAAAGTGTCTAGACCTCTAGAAAAATTTAACTCTCTCTCTCCTAATGAACGATACGATCTCATTAAATAAAATTACTTTCTGGTTTTATAAACTTTAATTTGTGATATTAAAAGAGCATGCATTCTCTTCAAATTCTATTCCTAAAGTTTTCTGATTAGAAACAAAAATGAATTTATTTATTACAAGGTACAAATGAACAATTCTGTCAGAACGAGGGAAAAAACTTACGGAGATAAAGAGTTAAGGTCTTTATTATCAGAACATCAGTCAGTCTTTAGCACAGCTTCTTCTCTTTCCGTAGACTTGGGTTAAACTCCGCTGTATCTTGTAAGATAAGATAATGTCAACATCCCTTCTAGGTCTAGTCTTAGAGCACGAGCCAGAACAATACTTTGAACAATCTATATATAATTTAGATGGGAATTTAAGATAATTGTTTTTTTAATTCATACCGGTAAATCCTATGAACTACTTGGAGGTTCGCGCGCGACGCCTTTAAGTCAGACAACTACTACAGATGACTAGGGGGGAAGGGGAACACGATGCAACCACACCTACAGATTATATCTAAAACATCATAACAAATAAAACTTACAATGACAACACACCAGTATCCAGCTACAGACAGCGCATCACCTGCTCGCAGTACACTACATTAACATTAGGTACCAGCTTTCTTTACGAAACCAACGCAATTTGCAGGACATCATTAGGCCCCACTAAAACCTTCATCAATCGTTAGATTCATCAAATCATTAATTAAATAGCTAGGTAGATTTTAGGGTCAGATAGGTCATTTCATCAATTCATTAGGTTCATGACATTAGGCATACATTAGCTCCTTTCTACTTACAAAACTTGCATGCGCACATGAAAATTTTTAGCTTTAGGTTAGGCTTAGTGTAGGAAAATAAGTTAGCATAATTTAAACTTTTAGTTCCAGCATTAAATCTAAATTAGCTGTTAGTATAGGAAAAAAAGCTAGGCATATGTTAAATTTATAGTGCCGCCTTCCGATCTAAATTAGCGGTTAGTATAGGAAAAAAGCTAGGCATAGGTGAAATTTATAGTCCGGCATTAGATCTAAATTTGCATTAGGTTTAGGTAAAAAAGTTAGCATAGGTTAAAATTTTAGTGCTGGCATCAGATCTAAATTAACTGTTAGAGTAGGAAAACAAGTTAGCATAGGTTAAACTTTAAATGCCGGCATCAGATCTTAATTAGCGATTTGTTTAGGAAAAAAAAAGCTAAGCATAGGTTAAACTTATAGAGCCAGCATCAGATCTAAATAAGCGTTTAGTTGAGGAAAAAAAAGGAAGGAATAGGCTAAACTTTAACTGCTGGCATCAGATCTACATTAGCATTTAGTTTAGGTGAAAAAGTTAGCATAGGTTAAACTTTTAGTGCCGGCTTCAGATCTAATATATTTATTAGTCTAGGGAAAAAAGTTAGCATAGGTTAAACCTTTAGTGCCGGCATTAGATCTAAATTAGCATTTAGTTTAGGAAAAAAAGTAAGCATATGTTAAACTTTTAGTGCCGGCATTAGATCTAAATTAGCGGTTTGTTTAGGGAAAAAAAGCTAAGCATAGGTTAAACTTATAGAGCCAGCATCAGATCTAAATAAGCGTTTAGTTGAGGAAAAAAAAGGAAGGAATAGGTTAAACTTTAACTGCTGGCATCAGATCTACATTAGCATTTAGTTTAGGTGAAAAAGTTAGCATAGGTTAAACTTTTAGTGCCGGCATAAATTCTAAATTAGCGTTTAGTTTAGGAAAAAAAGTTAGCATAGGTTAAGACTTTAAAAAGAGCGAGGACACATATGGCCGACAAAATAGCTCAGAAAAATATATTTTAGACATTTTGAAAGAAATACTTAAAATATCGAAAATTTTGGATAGAGCCAATCTTATTTTTGTTTTATTGTAATCATTATTTTTCAGTCATTTTGCAGAAAACACTTTACATATCTTTAAACATAAATATGCAAACATTAAGAAAAACTTATCATAAACTAAAATGAATAATTTCAAAATATAACATTTTTTTTACATTCCAAAACTTTACTTTGAAACTAGTCAACTTGATTTATATATACACACACACACAAACTTTTACAAAGTTTAATTGTAGGAAAAGTCACTTAGAAATTCCATCACTGCTTGAACGGGGTCATCGCATTTCAAAATCCTATTTTTAGCAAGTTATGTATTTTAAACATTGGTTAAAAAGGGTAATGATATAAAATTTTAAAAAAAGATGGAGACATCAACAAAAAATGCTGCCCAGCACAACCCGGTACTTGTATACACATCATATATAAGTCCGCGCTATTTTGTCTTGTGCTATTTTGTTATCGGATTTCGCAGACATATGTCTGTTGAAGATATAAAAGTGTCTAGACCTCTAGAAAAATTTAACTCTCTCTCTCCTAATGAACGATACGATCTCATTAAATAAAATTACTTTCTGGTTTTATAAACTTTAATTTGTGATATTAAAAGAGCATGCATTCTCTTCAAATTCTATTCCTAAAGTTTTCTGATTAGAAACAAAAATGAATTTATTTATTACAAGGTACAAATGAACAATTCTGTCAGAACGAGGGAAAAAACTTACGGAGATAAAGAGTTAAGGTCTTTATTATCAGAACATCAGTCAGTCTTTAGCACAGCTTCTTCTCTTTCCGTAGACTTGGGTTAAACTCCGCTGTATCTTGTAAGATAAGATAATGTCAACATCCCTTCTAGGTCTAGTCTTAGAGCACGAGCCAGAACAATACTTTGAACAATCTATATATAATTTAGATGGGAATTTAAGATAATTGTTTTTTTAATTCATACCGGTAAATCCTATGAACTACTTGGAGGTTCGCGCGCGACGCCTTTAAGTCAGACAACTACTACAGATGACTAGGGGGGAAGGGGAACACGATGCAACCACACCTACAGATTATATCTAAAACATCATAACAAATAAAACTTACAATGACAACACACCAGTATCCAGCTACAGACAGCGCATCACCTGCTCGCAGTACACTACATTAACATTAGGTACCAGCTTTCTTTACGAAACCAACGCAATTTGCAGGACATCATTAGGCCCCACTAAAACCTTCATCAATCGTTAGATTCATCAAATCATTAATTAAATAGCTAGGTAGATTTTAGGGTCAGATAGGTCATTTCATCAATTCATTAGGTTCATGACATTAGGCATACATTAGCTCCTTTCTACTTACAAAACTTGCATGCGCACATGAAAATATTCAGCTTTAGGTTAGGCTTAGTGTAGGAAAATAAGTTAGCATAATTTAAACTTTTAGTTCCAGCATTAGATCTAAATTAGCGGTTAGTATAGGAAAAAAAGCTAGGCATATGTTAAATTTATAGTGCCGCCTTCCGATCTAAATTAGCGGTTAGTATAGGAAAAAAGCTAGGCATAGGTGAAATTTATAGTGCCGCCTTCCGATCTAAATTAGCGGTTAGTATAGGAAAAAAAGCTAGGCATATGTTAAATTTATAGTGCCGCCTTCCGATCTAAATTAGCGGTTAGTATAGGAAAAAAAGCTAGGCATATGTTAAATTTATAGTGCCGCCTTCCGATCTAAATTAGCGGTTAGTATAGGAAAAAAGCTAGGCATAGGTGAAATTTATAGTCCGGCATTAGATCTAAATTTGCATTAGGTTTAGGTAAAAAAGTTAGCATAGGTTAAAATTTTAGTGCTGGCATCAGATCTAAATTAACTGTTAGAGTAGGAAAACAAGTTAGCATAGGTTAAACTTTTAGTGCCGGCATCAGATCTAAATTAGCGGTTTGTTTAGGAAAAAAAAAGCTAAGCATAGGTTAAACTTATAGAGCCAGCATCAGATCTAAATAAGCGTTTAGTTGAGGAAAAAAAAGGAAGGAATAGGCTAAACTTTAACTGCTGGCATCAGACCTACATTAGCATTTAGTTTAGGTGAAAAAGTTAGCATAGGTTAAACTTTTAGTGCCGGCTTCAGATCTAATATATTTATTAGTCTAGGGAAAAAAGTTAGCATAGGTTAAACCTTTAGTGCCGGCATTAGATCTAAATTAGCATTTAGTTTAGGAAAAAAAGTAAGCATATGTTAAACTTTTAGTGCCGGCATTAGATCTAAATTAGCGGTTTGTTTAGGGAAAAAAAGCTAAGCATAGGTTAAACTTATAGAGCAAGCATCAGATCTAAATAAGCGTTTAGTTGAGGAAAAAAAAAGGAAGGAATAGGTTAAACTTTAACTGCTGGCATCAGATCTACATTAGCATTTAGTTTAGGTGAAAAAGTTAGCATAGGTTAATGCTAATTAAGTTTTATAGTCTAGTCTTGCATCACCTAGTTGTTGTATAATATGTGATCATGTACAAACATTGAATGTAAACTGTACACGTAAAGCAATAAGAAGCTGACTGTAGAGGGAAAGCATTAACATATTGATAACGTCTAATCAGGAGTCATCAAATAAATTAAAAAAAATAAATTTGGAAGCATTTATTAGACGAACTATTATATATCTATATCTATATCTATATCTATCTCTCTCTCTCTCTCTCTCTCTCTCTCTCTCTCTCTCTCTCTCTCTATATATATATATATATATATATATATATATATATATATATATATATATATATATATATATATATATATACATATATATATATTGCAAAAGAGGACTGGTCCTAGACGCAAGGGCGAAGTAAGGTATCAATTCATTTTAAATTATTAAATGTTGATTGTTCATTAAAGGTAAATAGGGATGTAGGTGACACGAAGCACCCCCCTCCCATCCCCCAGTTCTCATTCTAGATTCTTAAATCATGAAACATTTTTTTAGTTACACATTTTTTTTTAGAGGACCATTTATGGGGTACGTAAAATAAAACACAAATTTCAAATGGTTTCGTTGACAATTGTTTCTGTACATAACCAAGCGCTTGGCTTTCGAACCAAGAGGTCCCGGCTTGGAATCTAGGTGAGGACTAGGATTTCGAATTTTTAGGATGCCCCCGGGTACCTGAAAGTAGTTGGAAAAGTAAAGGAGGTTGGTCGTTGTGCTGGCTCATTTACCGGTGGCCAAAGTCACGGATGTGCTTGACATCATCTGCCCTATTGTTCGCAAGGTAAGCAAGGGACACTTCATTTCTTGACCTTTCTGTACCACAGTTCTGTAGGCCATTCAACATGTTTTTACAATCGAACATGTAACTTCTAAGAAAACATTGTCTTCTACTTTTGATACCAACGAACAAAGATACATTACAAACATGCAGAATAAATAAATATATATATATATATAGACTCTAAAAAACAAATAATTTACTTGATGAAGCTGGTGACTATTTTACTCTTAATAACCGATGAATGAAAGATTTTAACAAAACTTGAACATTTGTTTTACCCCGTCCAAATTCATCCTCCCAAAAAAAATTCTGGTTAAGTGAATGTATAGATCTACTCAGAGTCAAGAGTGTAAAAAATTCGAATGATAGGCCTATAGATTTAGACTTAAAAAGACAACGCGCGAAACAATCCTTATCGTCTATTAATAATTAGGGTCTACATGCGGAAATACCCGAGTACTCAGTCTTTTCAAGATAAAGATTGTCTAGTCCTCTAGCCAAATTTAATTTGTTTTTTAAACTTTGGAAAATTATAACGGTCAAACTTGAGTTTTTCAAAAGATATTCATCAAAATGCCAAATTTTTAGGAAAATCAAAACCGTTTTCAGAATCTGTGTCCATGTTTCACCCAGGTTTTGCCGTTAAATTTGCAAGCTGAATAGAAGAATTGTAACAAAACAAAACAAATTAAAAACGAATTGAGAACCGCTGTTATTATGTATTTAGGTAACGTCTTAGTGTGAGAAAGAAATTCGGTGCTTGAGACATTTAGACCGGACATGAATCCTCTCAACCCCCCGCTCTTCCTGCTCTAAGAATCGACTTTGTATATCGTCAGAGCACACACAGCGCTAACGCCAAAGTCTTTCTGCATAAACTACTAACGACGGAGGCTGTGACCGAATGAAAACAGAACCCAAAAGTCTCTTCCCTTTAAGTAAACTGCCCTCTGCCAGTTGAAAGAACAGGTCAGCACACGAGAAGTCCTGTGAAAGAGCTGTATAGCCTCTTCTACCCCTAGCCCACCCCGTCTCGCCCCCCCCCCCCAGGGGCATAATGAAATGAAACAGTATAGATAAAGATCTGGAGGGACCAATCAGAGATGATAGGAAACGCCTTACCACCATCCCTCCCTCTCTCTCTCCAGGTCAATATACTCCCAGGCTTTAGAGCTGTAAGCACAAGTCGGATGAGGCAGCAATTTAATTTGTTCAAGAAATGGTCTTATTTCATTGTGACTTGGAGAGATAATTCCTAAATTGGAAGCACATTTATATATATTGAGTTCTTGATATGTCATTGATTTGTATACTATAGACTTTGTGTAGGAGCATTCTGGAAATCAGAGTATGCTCAACATTGTTTGACCCGGCGACCCCTTTATGTAGTCAAATTGTTTGACCCGGCGACCCCTTTATGTAGGTCAAAACATGCACACGGAACCCTAAGTAAAAAACAAAGCAATATAAGTAACAAATGTATAAAAATGAAAAAAAAATATAAAAAAAATTAATGACTTTGACGAGGTTGATGAGATTATAGAGTGTATTTATGCCCGACTCAAAGAGCACACATTTCGATCTTTTTAAATTTTTAATGAGGTTCATTAAGGACAAAACAAAAATAATATAAAGGACGGGAAAGCAGTCCACAACTTCTTTACATTAACCCGTAATACAAACTACAAAAATTGTAATATTTTTTTGTAGCCAGAACTTGTGGTATCCTCGTTTACTAATTGGATTAAGTTCCTCGCTTGACAATATTTTAATAATCTAATAACTTAAGGGAGGCTACTCAACAAGGCAACGATGTTTATTTACAGGGAAACCACAGGTACATAAAACAATATCTTCTTTTCATCTCGGCTCTAGACTTTGGCTGAACTCGTACTCTTCTTCCTAATATCCACATCTTCCAAGTCTAGTCTCAAACAGCGCGCACCTTCTGCACTAGTTAGGATGGCGGTGTGCATGGCGGTGTCATAACAATAAGCAGCTCCTGCATTCGTTTTGATTCATCTGTGATGGAGAACTGAGTTCATCTTTCTGAGTACCTATTCGGTTGTCTTGGAATCTCTGGGGGTCCATGATCCAGAGTTTGAAAACCACTACTATAAATTATATAAATATATAAATAATAGCTGATAGGTTGAATTAAGAACATGTTATTATAATAAAACAAAAATTCGTTATTATTTGAAATGAAAAAGAGATGTCGCGGAAAAAACAAACAGATAGATAGATATAAAGACAGATAGATAGATAGATAGATAGATAGATTAGATAGATTGATTAGATAGATTGATTAGATAGATAGATAAATAGATAGATTAGATAGATTGATTAAATAGAACGATAGATAGATAGATAGATAGATAGATAGATTAGATAGATAGATAGATTAGATAGATTGATTAGATAGATAGATATATAGATATATAGATATATAGATATATAGATTAGATAGATTAGATATATAGATATATAGATATATAGATATATAGATTAGATAGATTAGATAGATAGATAGATAGATAGATAGATAAATAAATTAGATAGAAAGATAGATAGATAGATAGATAGATTAGATAGATAGATAGATAAATAAATTAGATAGAAAGATAGATAGATAGATAGATAGATTAGATAGATAGATAAATAGATAAGATAGATAGATAGATTAGATAGATTGATTAGATAGTTAGATAGATAGATAGATAGATACATAGATAGAAAGATAGATTAGATAGATTAATTAGATAGAAAGATAGATAGATAGATAGATAGATAGATAAATAAATTAGATAGAAAGATAGATAGATAGATAGATAGATTAGATAGATAGATAGATAAATAAATTAGATAGAAAGATAGATAGATAGATAGATAGATTAGATAGATAGATAAATAGATAAGATAGATAGATAGATTAGATAGATTGATTAGATAGTTAGATAGATAGATAGATAGATACATAGATAGAAAGATAGATTAGATAGATTAATTAGATAGAAAGATAGATAGATAGATAGATAGATAGATAAATAAATTAGATAGAAAGATAGATAGATAGATAGATAGATTAGATAGATAGATAGATAAATAAATTAGATAGAAAGATAGATAGATAGATAGATAGATTAGATAGATAGATAAATAGATAAGATAGATAGATAGATTAGATAGATTGATTAGATAGTTAGATAGATAGATAGATAGATACATAGATAGAAAGATAGATTAGATAGATTAATTAGATAGAAAGAT